>JAVVLW010002963.1:0-17662 GCA_034401795.1 Chaetoderma sp. LZ-2023a
CAGCGAGGTGTTGCGGACAGCAGGTACTGTCTTGCCGTAGAACTGTGTGGTAAGCTCTCGTGCAGGAGCTGTACTTCTATCAGCTCTCGCTCCTCGGTGGACTGCTAGACATCTCCAGAGAGACATGTTGTCCCTGTAGGTGTCGAGGGCAGTCATACTCTTCTTCTGTCGTAGCCAGTCTGGGAGGGGGCCTGTCCCAAGCAGAGGTTGGCAGTCGATGACAGCCCTGACCTCAACGTTGGCTGATCGAACAAAAGCCCACTTGGTGATGGGTCGATCGATATCGTCTGTGTCGAGGCGGGCTTGCTCTCTTCCTGCCACCCACTCCTGAGCTGCTCCTATCGTGTTCAGCCACAGGCTCCCTGGAGCATTCTTGTGGAAGAGCATCACCCTACCGTCTTCCATGTGACGGATGCGATAGGTATGGGTGTAGCGGAGGTAGAAGGCATTCTGGACATTCTGCTGGATCCTTTGCATGATCTGGCCTGTGAGGTCTCCTTCTAGACGTCTGAAGAATGTCCAGCATACTGACCGATGTCCTCTATCCTCTGTCTCCCTTTCGCCGAGACGCTGGTCGAGAATGTGTTCGCCTTCTCGCCTCATGCTCCGGGCTAACGGTTCTGACCTCAGCCCCCTCATCACTCAGTTAGTGATCCTGCGTAGGAGAGGTAAGCACTCCAGTGGATGGTCCGCCCTCCGCCTCGCTACAGTCTTGGCTCGCAAGCTAGCAGTCACCTCCTCGTCCAACTGACGAAGCTCACGTATCCGTTGCACTTTCTTTTGTGGGGAGTCCAAGGATCATCTTTGGTATGCACGGGAATCCTTCCCATCTTCATTGCTCGGGAGAGTCGCATCTGCCACTCCTCGGCACGGACCTGTCCGATCATCTGGAGCAGGTCGGCTTTCTTGGCCTTAGAGCAGACTCTAAGGCCGAATTGCTTTGCAACAGCGTGAAGCTGTGCAACAGTAATCATGGTGCATGTCCCTGTGGATGCCTGTCTCCAAATGGGTGTTCAGACCCTATTATGTGTGGCGATCAGTACCCGTGGGTGGTGTATATCCCTGTGGATGCCTGTCTCTAAATGGGCTTTCAGACCATATTATGTGTGGCGATAAGTACCTGTAGATGGTGTATATCCCTATGGATGCCTGTCTTTAAATGGGCGTTCAGACCCTATTATGTGTGGTGCTGTCGATCAGTACCTGTGGGGTGTATATCCCTGTGGGTGCCTGTCTCTAAATGGGCGTTCAGACCGAGGCTTGTGTCTAAATCGCGTTCAAATGCGTGCGGGTTTGACAATAAGGCGGTGCCCGATGCGACTCTGGCAGCGACTATGTGTTTGTCTGAGCCTACACAGAATAGAAAGAGGCCGGCCACTGGCTGGTATCCTGAGGAGGTTCTCTGGACAGTGGGGTCCACACGGGAGTTTTATTTTCGCCACGGCCTTCCATGTCAGCAGCTCCCATCTCGACCACGAACATCACATGTCTCAAATTCCTATGACCCAGGGATTGAGAGGGCGGTGGGGGCCACGGATCGTCAAACGGCCGCCAGTTGAGGGAGGTGGTATCATTTTACTACCGACACTACTACTACCGTTGTCGTAGATGTTTCATGAGTTTTGATTCGTGATATATTGAGCTGTTGGATATCTTTAAAGATGTTTCTAAAAATCTGACAAATCCAAGATGTTCACTGACCAAATTGTCTTAAGAAACTCTTAAGGATGCTTCCTGTCAACTGTAATTTAAATTGGTCCAATGGATTTTTAGAACAGGGACATGTTGTACTTCATATTGCTTTAGTATGGGAGTTTTGGCGAGGAAACAGTCCACGATGCCCGCCAAACCGTTTATCTCAGTTTCGAAAGTAGCAAATTTGTAATCAGAATACCCAAAAACCTATATAAGATCAATCTCAACTTCAAAATCCATCGCATAACAAGAGCTCCACAAATGGCGTATACTATCCTTCCATGGTGACAAACCAATGAATGAGAGCTATTAAAAGTAGAGATTTCTTCCTCAGACCCAGATCAGTCATCCTCTGAAGTTTCAAAGCAATCCATGTAACAGTCAATAAGATATCGTCCGGATACCAGTTTTTAAGATAGCCGTCGGTGGCTGGCATCCATATTGGATTTCGGATTATCGTAAATTCCAATATGTTTCTCCACCAGACATAGTCCAACCGCCCTATGAGGTTTCAGAGCGATCGGATAAATGGTAACGGAGATATCATCCAGAAACCAATTTTCAAGATAGCAGCCTGTGGCTGGCGGTCATCTTGGAGTTTGGATCATCGTCAATTTGGGTATGCTAGAGCTAGAACAACCGCGCTATGAAGTTTCAACGCGATCCTTTGGCGGTTACGGAGCTATCATATGGAAACAATGTTCAAGATGGCCGCCTGTGGCTGGCGGCGATCTTTGATTTGGGATTATCGTCGATTTCGATAGGTTTCTTCCCCAAACATAGTCCAAACACTCCATAGAGTTTCAAAGTGCTACAACGAACGGTAACTTATCTTTATCATCTGGAAACCACTCTGCCGCCCCCACCCCACCCCCGATATGGCCAGCAAACACGTTACATTTTGATTGTTCCATGGCAGACATGTTTTTAACATTTCCCTTGAACAAACTTCGCTCTTAGTTCCTAGTCATATCTCCCAAATCTCGGCCCAATCCATTCAGAAATTCGGTTGAAGTTGGTTTCGCGAAAGCTAGGGTATCCAAGATGGCCGCCGAAACATTTGCCCAATCAAGTTCCCTTTAACAAACTTGGTTCACCTCTCTAGATGATGTTTCATAAGTTTTGAATCAATCCCCCGAGCCGCTTGCAAGAAGATTTTTAAAGACGTTTAACAAAATTGCCCAAAATCGCCTTCATTTGAGCAAAGTTGGATCTCTATGTCCCACGGATGCTTCATGCCAAATATAATTGAAATCGTCTAAGTGTTTCACGACGTCGCTTAAAGAAGAAGTTGGACGCACCAGACGCTGGATGGACGGACGACGGATGGTCACCATGACATAAGCTCACTGGGCCATTCTGGCCATCTGAGCTAACTGATATATGATATGATATTTATTTATATATTTAGTTAGATACCTGATATGATAATTTTAAGCATTAGCAACCCAATAGACCACATATGACATGCATTATCCCCAACCACACCTCACCACCTTCGCCCAATCAACTGGATAAAATGCTCAATTTGTCTCCTTATGCTCTTCAAGTGTACGAATTGTATGTCATTGATACATTCACAAATTAATAAATGTTGAATGATTTGAAACTAATTTGACTGGAGAAAATGTGTCGTTTGGTTTCTCCTTGTGGCATCCTCAAATATACGAATTGCATGTCATTGATAACTTCACAAATTAATAAATGTTGAATATTTTGAAACTAATTTGACTGGAGAAAATGTTCCGTTTATTTTCTCCTTCTGCCATCTTCAAGTCTACGAATATTGTTTCATTGATAAATTCATAATTTAATAACTGTTGAATATTTTGAAACTAATTTGACTGGAGAAAATGTTCAATCTACTGTCACCTTATGTCATCTTCAATTGTACGAATTGTAGGCATATGTCTAATAACTGTTGAATATTTTGAAACTAATTTGACTGGTGAACTATCCAATTTATTTTCTCCTTATGTCTACTTCCAGTGTACTAATTGTGTATGGTATATAAATTTACAATTTAATAACTATGAATATTTTGAAACTAATTAGACTGGCAAAAATGCTCAATTTATTTTTTCCTTACGTAGAATGAGTGCTTGGCGTGCATATGCTGCCTATATATTTAGGGCAGCCGAATTTTCATTTTGGAATAGTCGATGAGTTTGCAAACACTTGATCTTTTATAGTAATATATGGTTTCAAAAATAGTTTTCCATCCGAGTAGGGTAAAGCTATTTTCATTATTTTATTACGTGAATGACATTGTTTTTGTATTGCAAACAGTAACAGGACTACAATCTGAGCTAAATACTATTGCAATAGGCTACGTTTAACGGTGAATCCAGGTAAGACGAAATCAGTGGTCTTTAGGCCTTTCCAGTTTTAGCTATGCCCCGCTCATCTCTATCTAAGCTCCACCTACACCTCTCTCGTGTTGGGATCGATCGATCGATCTTTGAACTCCTGACTATCAATTTCTATAAAGCTGTACATGTAAGCTGTTGAATATTTTGAAACTAATTTGACCGGGTGCCGTTTCTGCCTATGGCAGCAACATCGCTCAGTCAAATTAGTTTCAAAATATTTGACAGTATGTTCATTAAATCGTAAAGACATAGAATTCGTACAACGTGTCGGACTAGTATAAGCGTTAAACTACGTCGCACTAAATAGAATCAATCATGACGTCATGATTATGACATCATCATACACGTCACGTAGTTGGCTATGACGTCACATGACGTCGTACGATCGGTGGATAATTTGGAAAAGTCCATTAAATAACCAGAAATCTGGTTGCAATGCAACCGTAGAGCTCGACGTTACGACTTAAAATAAAGCCTACTGCCTACTTTTATCTAAATTAACTGGGAGCGGTAAGGTAGCATCAGCTTTCAGTGAAATCAATTTAAAAATTCAGAATTATGAATAGATCTTCTGGAGCCTACCGTGATATGGTGACCCTGAAAATCCATTAGCTTAATTATACACATTTGAATTTATTCTAAGCAATGCAGTTAACTTTAACAATGCTGTCTCAGCAAACTCAATTTCAAGACGACAATATAGGCAATCTGTTGAATACGTTGAAATTGATTTGACTGAAAGCTGATGCTGCCATGCGGCTCCTAGTTAATTTAGTTTCAACAAATTCAACATCCTATTTAAAGACAAACGTTCATAAAACCATTTCTCCAGGAAAGCCCAACTTGTTTGCTACATGATATCAACCTATGTATTCGTAAGTGTCAGACTAAATTTAGTGTGAATCTGTGCATGCGCTCTAAAATTACAGTTACACGTTCCCATGGTGATGAATAACTGTACAACGTTTCGAAGAAATCCATTAACAAGAGCCCCACAAATGGCGCGTAATACACCCCCGCCACACCACACCCCACACTCCCCACCCACCCCACTGGCATGACACACCAATGACTACTTAGTGAATTCGCTTTGAGCGGACCATGCAACTCATCCACATGACTACCAGTTTCCCCCTTTTTGGGAGCTGGTCAGGTCGATGAATTAAATTTCCTCTGAACAAGGTCGCTAGAATCCTGGTAGCTGTAGGTGAAGCGTGAACTGTAGGTCACACTGTCATACTTTGGCCACGCTACATAGGGCCTACATAAGGGTGCTTTTCCATGCGCACTTGTTTAATCGCGCGGATAGCCGGTAAGCCGTCAGCCGCGCAGCTGGATCTATTTTCATGTAAGCGTTTTTAAGCAATTGCAGCCAAGCGGTTCTTCCGAATACTGGCGTAATTTCTGCTTTTCATCTCAGTTTTCTTAAGTTCTCTGATTCTTATTCATCCAGATCGTCCTCATTATTATTATTATCATCAAAGCTATTATTATCATCAAAGCTATTATTATCATCAAAGCTATTATTATCATCAAAGCTATTATTATCACCAAAGCTATTATTATCATCAAAGCTATTATTATCATCACAGCTATTATTATCATCAAAGCTAGTATTATAATCAAAGCTAGTATTATAATCAAAGCTATTATTATCATCAAAGCTCTTATTATCATCAAAGCTATTATTATCATCAAAGCTATTATTATCATCACAGCTATTATTATCATCAAACTTATTATGTGGTCAGCTGCTGCTGCAGCATCGTTGCAACGTTTTGTTGTTGTTATTGTTGTTGTTGTTGTTGTTATTGTTGTTGTTTTGATGTTGCTGGTGTTGGTGGTGGTGGCGGTTGAGGTGGTGGTGGTATGTGGGGGAGGTGGTTGTGGTGGTGGTGGTGGTGGTGGTGGTGGTGGTGGTGGTGGTGGTGGTGGTGGTGGTGGTGGTGGAGTCTTGGTGGTCACATTCATCGTCGTAATGGGAGTGAGCCGGAAGTGTTCCTGATGTTGTAGTAGTAGTAGTAGTAGTAGTAGTAGTAGTAGTAGTAGTAGTAGTAGTAGTAGTAGCAGTAGCAGTAGCAGCAGCAGCAGTGGGAGCAGCATTAGTAGTAGTAGTAGTAGTAGTAGTAGTAGTAGTAGTAGTAGTAGTAGTAGTAGTAGTAGTAGTAGTAGTAGTAGTAGTAGTAGTAGTAGAAGTAGCAGCAGCAGCAGCAGTGGTAGCAGCATCATCATTAGTAGTAGTAGTAGTAGTAGTAGTAGTAGTCAATATTGTCAACGCACTGGCTCAGAATCTTCAATAATTGAAAAAATTCAAAAATTTAAGATATTTTGGTTTATCCTACTGCCTGAGATTTGTCATTTTGTTTGAGGAAAGCCATATGGCATTAATGTTAACCCTTTACTGGTTAAATTTGTTCAGTAAAATCCAAATATGCGCTTACTTATTTAATGTACATTTGCAGGCACAGACAAGGTCATTCCCGAGAATACACCACTGGAACGACTGTCTCGGTTCCCGAGCCAGTCATTACAGTGGTAAATTTTCAAAAATACTCCAATCCCCGCCGGCAAATGGACATTGCCCAAGATCACTAAATTGACCGTTTTTGGCTGACCATCATGCAAGGGTTAATGTTGAATGATTGAGATGGATATTATGGATAGCTATTTGAGTTTTGCTTTTACCAAGATGTCACGTAGATTCGGATTTTTCTTGAACGCAATTACTGGTCGCTTGTTAAAGGGTTGTTTCAGTTTCTCCTGTAGGTTTTGATACTCATCTTTCAAAATTTTGGAAATTTCAACGTTTTTCCGATTATAGGTCAGAATGAATGGAATTTTGTCACGTTGATCAGATAAGCCTGGGTCCGAGTTTATTCCCCTTGGCCACTGTGTTTCGAGTTCTTTAATCCAAAACGATTCTCGAAGTTTTCTTTGTTTATCAGTTTCTTCTGCCGTATCTGAAAGGGGTGGCTGTTCAATCGGCATAATTTCAAAGTCACGAAGGACTAAATGGTCAGGAAGATTAAAATGTTCGGAAACATGTGTGTCTTCCTCTAGCCTAATATCTGAGAGGTGTCGAGTTGCCCGCCATCTTAATGGACATTTGGTTTCGCCGACATACTGTTTTTGGCACAATTTGCATGAAATTAGATAAATAACATTTTCAGAGTCACAATCTAGATTAGACTGAAGTTGGAACTTGCTTTTGTTCTGAAAGCTCGTGAAAGTATTCTGGTTTGGGAGAAATTCATCTAACTTGCACCTTTTCTTTCCGCATTTGCGAGATTCGCCTACACCTATAATAGGACGATTGTGAGAAATTTTGGTAGGCCGACGATTTGAGGCATTATCTGGAATGGATTCCAAGCCGTCTAATGTTTCAGATTTGATTTTGCGCAAGAATCGTGAGGAGTAACCTCGTGGTTTGAGGGCTTTGAATAGGGTAGAGCACGCTTCTTCAAAATTTTTTCTATCACTAGAATTCCTGTGAAAACGGATTATTTGTGATTTAACTATTCCTTTAAAAGTATGTGGTGGATGGAAAGATTTTTTGTGCAATAGCTGATGCGAATCGGTTGGTTTGAAATACACTTTGTAGTCTAAGTAGCCAGTTGTTTCATACTTTAGACCTTTATATACAGTTACATCCAGGAAATCTACGGACATCTCGTCAATGGTTGCTTTTAATTTGATATTCGGATCGTGATTGTTCAGAATTTCGAAAAATTCATCAAACTCTGCCTTTGTGTGTTGCCAAATCATGAAAATGTCATCAAGGTACCTGCGATAAATGAGGGGATGTTTTGGACACTTTTCTAACGCTTCCTCCTCCCACTCTGCTACGTAAATATTGGCAAAACATGGGCTAAAGCGCTTGCCCATCGCACAGCCGCAAATTTGTTGGTAAATTTCGCCATCGAATTCAAAATCATTGCCTTTCAGACTCAGCTCTAATAGAGCTATTACTTCTCTGTCTGGCCTGTTGGTGTCTGGGTAATTCACGAATGCTCTACGGATAGAATTTATACCCTTCTCGATGTCAATGTTTGTATACATAGCATCGATGTCAAGCGTGACCAAGAATGAATTTGGAGGTATCCAGGTCTCAGAGACCTGTGATAAGAAGTCTTCTGTGTTTTTCAAGAAGCTGGGGTGTCTATTTGCTATTGGCTGTAGATGGTAATCGATGTATTCACTGATTCTGTAGGATTCTGAGCCACAATCAGAGATTATAGGTCGCCCGGGCGGTGACATTGTGTCCAACCACGAATCTATGGGTTTATGAATTTTTGGCAAAAGATAGAAAGTCCGTGGTTTTGACTCAAGTTTAGCAAAGAGATACTTATGTTGCTTTTCGGTGATCTTCTTGCTATCGAGCAATTTTTGAAGAATCTCATTAAATTTGCTGCAATTATTTTGCCAAAGTGGTTTGCTTAGTTTCTGGTAATGCTTTGGGTTACTTAGTTGTCGTTGTGCTTCACGTTTATAGTTATCTTTAAGCATTATTACAGTCGCTGACCCTTTATCTGCAGGTTTGATGACAATTTCGCTGTTTTTAGACAATTCAATTAAGGCCTGGCGTTCCTCATAGGGTAAATTTGGTTGATCATTAGGGAATTTAGAATTTTTAACACGTTCTGAAAAGAGTTCTATGCTTTCACCGATCGCTGGGTCCAGGATTTTTACGTTTGGTGCCCAGCCAGTTTTTTCAATGAATGGTGGAATGTTACTATTAGAGTTACGAAAGAAGTCTGCTAACTTAATACGGTGACTAAATTCAGATGTTTCCATACAGCCATTATCTAAAAGAGCATCCAAACCTGTTTTAGGTTTTGGTGTTGGGACAAATGTAAGACCAAAATTGAGCAGTGACTGCTCTGCTTCACATAATGGGGAGCCAGTTAAATTGACAATATTACTGCCCAGTCCTGTTTCCGGGCGGATGTTACCCTGGCCCTTGTCTAGTTTAAATTTAGGAATTTAAGCCAGGCAGAATACATCGAGTTAGCTGTCTTCTCAGTCCAATGAATGTTATCCTTAACAACATTAAATTCGGAGAGTCTAAGTGCAGGAATGACAGTCACAGATTTTGATGATTCAGCCGTCGAATTGATGGACTGAATCGCCAACTTCTGCTGAGCTGTCAACCGACTTGAATAGTTAAGTTTTGCGAAGTAAATCGCAGTCTTTGGGAATTTGGACTTAATCGCACTGAGAAGCAGCATTAATCTATGTTTTGAACTAGAGATGGGTTCATTCATATCATTAATGCCAATGTTGATCACTATTTTCTCTGGTTTAAATGATCCAGTGTACTTTTGAATTAGTCCTCTAGCATGACACAATTTAGCTCCTGGGTAGCAGGCAACTTGCGTTTCAGGGTGGGGCTCAACATTAATGCGACTCAGGTTCGAAGCTCCAAAGATGAGTACTTTGTTCGTGAGAACAGGTAGTCGCCAGTCAATTTTGTTTTTGATTTCATGACGAAATTTCCAAAAAATGTTTCTCTCCAACATGGTGGGTTGTTGGGGTCTATTTGCAAATTTAATAGGACGCACCTCCGGTGCATTACTTGGACCTGGAGTTGGAGAGAAGCTGGGCTGTGGCAGTTTCCCTGTTGGGGATGGGGTCTTGAGACCCGATGGTTGACTGCTCTTGGGGGATTTCTGAGAAGCGCCAGTCCGTGGACCAGATTTGCTACCATTAACCCTTTCCCTCTGTGGCAAGGGCGGATATTCGTTTGGGTCATTTAGATTGCCTAGTGGAGAGTCAGGTAGTGGGATTAATGATGCTTCAAATAGCATATCTCTAGGGCCAGAATCTAATGGTAGCAATGGAGAGGTTTTATTGTCTACTCGTTTTGTGACTGGCGGCGAAGTTTCAGGTGATCTGAGGCGTTTTTTCATTTGTGATTGTGGGGCCACAGTTGGTATCATGACCAGAGGCGTGGCTTGTGCGAGATTTTGAATTGGTTGCTGAGATGGATCTATCGGTCGCACAAAATCGTAAAAAGAACTAATCGCATTAATGTCGAGCTTTCTATTATAATTGTTTTTTGCCCAGCGTATAGCATTGGATTTAGCACGACCTAGGTCTAAATGTGGCATTGCCTGTGTGAGGACTACTTCAGTTCTAATACTACCAAGTTGTTCATTATAGTGATTTAACATGGCCTTAATGGTAGATTTTGCCCACTCAAAATTCACATTCCAGATGGCAAAGTAGATGTCATCATTTGGTATAGCTGGCTTACAAAATCCATTCAGCTCTTCCACCTTCCTGCTAAGCCCATCAGGGAGAGTTTCGGCATCTAAATGCCTACGTAGCGTAGCAATATGGTGGAAGCACTGAATTATTTGGTAATACAGCTTTACCAGGCGCGCATGCGCAGATGAACCCCCTTTACCATCTCCATTCTTCCTACGACCATTCTTCCTCGCAATAGCCATTCAGACAGACAATCGTTCAATCTAACTAGCAATCAGACAGGCAGTTGAGCAGGTAAGAACGATTCGATCAGGCAAACTCAAATTCAAGCACACAAATTCATTCACATCAACTACAAATTGAACCAATATATTACTTACACCTGAAAGACAAATTATAGAATTAACATGTAATATGCAAGGGTTAACAATACAACAATACAGTACGCAATATTATAAGTTACTCACAGTAATTATGGACACCGTCAATTGGCTAAATGCATTTCACATGGATGTGCTTCATCAGTAGCCTGTATGACAAATCTGTCAGTCCTTCAGTATAGACAGCTTTATATACGTTTACTGAATTACTCAATCTCCTTTGAAAAACTACTCTATGGTTTAATTTGAACAATTGAACTTTGTGCAAGGTTTGAATTTCCTTTGATTCGGGTTTATCACAAACATCATTAATAAAGCCAATGATTAGTGGACTGGTTTCACTCCACACAGATTAGTGAAATTTTACTC
This sequence comes from Chaetoderma sp. LZ-2023a, assembly GCA_034401795.1. Lineage (NCBI taxonomy): Eukaryota > Metazoa > Mollusca > Caudofoveata > Chaetodermatida > Chaetodermatidae > Chaetoderma > Chaetoderma sp. LZ-2023a. The sequence continues at coordinate 11,027 of JAVVLW010002963.1, forward strand.
TTCCGAATTGGATTGATAAGTGAGTAGTGTTTCCTTCACGAGATCATGAACCGATCATTCAAAGGTGTTATATGCTTTTGTTGGGACACTCAATTTTGCCTTTTGATTCCTTTTGATCATTTGATGCCGAACAAATTAATCAAGTTTGGAGGACATATTTTGTCATTTTATAGAATTTTGTTCACCACACCGGAAAGGCCACTGCAGTGTTAATATTTAAACTTTGTTCATACATGTAGAAAGAAAGTAGTATTCAGCTCCCTTAATTTTATGTGAGTGAGTGGCTGGACGGACACACAGAGAGCCGGATGGCTGGCAAGGCAGATGGACAGATCCATCCATCCATCCAACCATCCATCCATCCAGACATCCAACCATCCATCCATCCCACGCCCCCATCCATCCAGGGAAGGATGGGGAGGTGGGATGGGGACGGGCATAAAGGAAGGATAGAGCCTAGTCGGAGAGAGGGAGGAAGGATCCATCCATCCATCCATCCATCCATCCAACCAACCAACCAACCAACCAACCAACCAACCAACCAACCAACCAACCAACCATCCATCCATCCATCCATCCATCCATCCATCCATCCAACCAACCAACCAACCATCCATCCATCCATCCCACACACCCATGGAAGGAAGGGGATTGGGGATGATTGATGGGCAGGATCCATCCATCCATCCCACCATCCACCCACCCATACATCAAACCATCCATCCATTCATCCATCCATTCATCCATCCATCCATGGAAGGGAGGGAAGAAGGGATGGGAAAGATCCATCCATCCATCCATCCCGATGTGGAGATGGAATGAGGGATGGGAAGGAAGGAAGAATGGAGTGGGCATGGCTGGATAGACGGGGAGGACTATCCATCCATCCATCCATCCATCCATCCATCCATTCATCCATTCATCCATTCATTCATCCATCCATCCATCCATCCATCCGCCCATCCACCCATCCATCCATCCATCCATCCATCCATCCATCCATCCATCCATCCAACCAACCGTCCATCCATCCATCCCACACACCCATGGAAGGAAGGGGATTGGGGATGATTGATGGGCAGGATCCATCCATCCATCCATCCCACCATCCACCCACCCATACATCAAACCATCCATCCATTCATCCATCCATTCATCCATCCATCCATGGAAGGGATGGGAAAGATCCATCCATCCATCCCGATGTGGAGATGGAATGAGGGATGGGAAGGAAGGAAGAATAGAGTGGGCATGGCTGGATAGAGGGGGAGGACCATCCATCCACCCATCCACCCACACGCACGCACGCTCACACACACACACGCACACACACATACACGCGCACGCATGCACGTACCCACATTTACACACGCACGCATGTACGCACGTACACACATGTACACACGTAGGCACATGTTTATACGCACGCACGCATGTACGCACGCACGCACACACCATTCACATTACACCCCCCGCCCCACCCCCATGGATGGATGAGAGGCCGGATGATGGATGGGTAGGAGAGAAGGATAGAGCGGGGATCGGCTGGAGAAGGTGCAGGAGTGGGAGTTCGAGATGGACAGACGGGCAGTGGGACGGCAGAGTAGCGGGAGGGATGGGCAAACGGACTGACGGACAAGTGGACCATGTGACAGCCAGACCAGTGAATGCATGGGTGGATTGACAGGAGCTGATGGATGGTTAGGCGGGTGGACCAGTGAATGAGTGGAGAAGCAGGAGAGTGAATCCGGGAATGATTGTAGAATTTGGTATATAAGTCTCTCCACTGAAAGACCGACAGACTGCCTGACGGTGTCGACGGATATATAAGTTATGTTTTTACAAGGCAGTAAAATAACAGAACTGGCACTCGCAAGTATGTAGTCAATATTGTCAACGCACTGGCTCAGAATCTTCAATAATTGAAAAAATTCAAAAATTTAAGATATTTTGGTTTATCCTACTGCCTGAGATTTGTCATTTTGTTTGAGGAAAGCCATATGGCATTAATGTTAACCCTTTACTGGTTAAATTTGTTCAGTAAAATCCAAATATGCGCTTACTTATTTAATGTACATTTGCAGGCACAGACAAGGTCATTCCCGAGAATACACCACTGGAACGACTGTCTCGGTTCCCGAGCCAGTCATTACAGTGGTAAATTTTCAAAAATACTCCAATCCCCGCCGGCAAATGGACATTGCCCAAGATCACTAAATTGACCGTTTTTGGCTGACCATCATGCAAGGGTTAATGTTGAATGATTGAGATGGATATTATGGATAGCTATTTGAGTTTTGCTTTTACCAAGATGTCACGTAGATTCGGATTTTTCTTGAACGCAATTACTGGTCGCTTGTTAAAGGGTTGTTTCAGTTTCTCCTGTAGGTTTTGATACTCATCTTTCAAAATTTTGGAAATTTCAACGTTTTTCCGATTATAGGTCAGAATGAATGGAATTTTGTCACGTTGATCAGATAAGCCTGGGTCCGAGTTTATTCCCCTTGGCCACTGTGTTTCGAGTTCTTTAATCCAAAACGATTCTCGAAGTTTTCTTTGTTTATCAGTTTCTTCTGCCGTATCTGAAAGGGGTGGCTGTTCAATCGGCATAATTTCAAAGTCACGAAGGACTAAATGGTCAGGAAGATTAAAATGTTCGGAAACATGTGTGTCTTCCTCTAGCCTAATATCTGAGAGGTGTCGAGTTGCCCGCCATCTTAATGGACATTTGGTTTCGCCGACATACTGTTTTTGGCACAATTTGCATGAAATTAGATAAATAACATTTTCAGAGTCACAATCTAGATTAGACTGAAGTTGGAACTTGCTTTTGTTCTGAAAGCTCGTGAAAGTATTCTGGTTTGGGAGAAATTCATCTAACTTGCACCTTTTCTTTCCGCATTTGCGAGATTCGCCTACACCTATAATAGGACGATTGTGAGAAATTTTGGTAGGCCGACGATTTGAGGCATTATCTGGAATGGATTCCAAGCCGTCTAATGTTTCAGATTTGATTTTGCGCAAGAATCGTGAGGAGTAACCTCGTGGTTTGAGGGCTTTGAATAGGGTAGAGCACGCTTCTTCAAAATTTTTTCTATCACTAGAATTCCTGTGAAAACGGATTATTTGTGATTTAACTATTCCTTTAAAAGTATGTGGTGGATGGAAAGATTTTTTGTGCAATAGCTGATGCGAATCGGTTGGTTTGAAATACACTTTGTAGTCTAAGTAGCCAGTTGTTTCATACTTTAGACCTTTATATACAGTTACATCCAGGAAATCTACGGACATCTCGTCAATGGTTGCTTTTAATTTGATATTCGGATCGTGATTGTTCAGAATTTCGAAAAATTCATCAAACTCTGCCTTTGTGTGTTGCCAAATCATGAAAATGTCATCAAGGTACCTGCGATAAATGAGGGGATGTTTTGGACACTTTTCTAACGCTTCCTCCTCCCACTCTGCTACGTAAATATTGGCAAAACATGGGCTAAAGCGCTTGCCCATCGCACAGCCGCAAATTTGTTGGTAAATTTCGCCATCGAATTCAAAATCATTGCCTTTCAGACTCAGCTCTAATAGAGCTATTACTTCTCTGTCTGGCCTGTTGGTGTCTGGGTAATTCACGAATGCTCTACGGATAGAATTTATACCCTTCTCGATGTCAATGTTTGTATACATAGCATCGATGTCAAGCGTGACCAAGAATGAATTTGGAGGTATCCAGGTCTCAGAGACCTGTGATAAGAAGTCTTCTGTGTTTTTCAAGAAGCTGGGGTGTCTATTTGCTATTGGCTGTAGATGGTAATCGATGTATTCACTGATTCTGTAGGATTCTGAGCCACAATCAGAGATTATAGGTCGCCCGGGCGGTGACATTGTGTCCAACCACGAATCTATGGGTTTATGAATTTTTGGCAAAAGATAGAAAGTCCGTGGTTTTGACTCAAGTTTAGCAAAGAGATACTTATGTTGCTTTTCGGTGATCTTCTTGCTATCGAGCAATTTTTGAAGAATCTCATTAAATTTGCTGCAATTATTTTGCCAAAGTGGTTTGCTTAGTTTCTGGTAATGCTTTGGGTTACTTAGTTGTCGTTGTGCTTCACGTTTATAGTTATCTTTAAGCATTATTACAGTCGCTGACCCTTTATCTGCAGGTTTGATGACAATTTCGCTGTTTTTAGACAATTCAATTAAGGCCTGGCGTTCCTCATAGGGTAAATTTGGTTGATCATTAGGGAATTTAGAATTTTTAACACGTTCTGAAAAGAGTTCTATGCTTTCACCGATCGCTGGGTCCAGGATTTTTACGTTTGGTGCCCAGCCAGTTTTTTCAATGAATGGTGGAATGTTACTATTAGAGTTACGAAAGAAGTCTGCTAACTTAATACGGTGACTAAATTCAGATGTTTCCATACAGCCATTATCTAAAAGAGCATCCAAACCTGTTTTAGGTTTTGGTGTTGGGACAAATGTAAGACCAAAATTGAGCAGTGACTGCTCTGCTTCACATAATGGGGAGCCAGTTAAATTGACAATATTACTGCCCAGTCCTGTTTCCGGGCGGATGTTACCCTGGCCCTTGTCTAGTTTAAATTTAGGAATTTAAGCCAGGCAGAATACATCGAGTTAGCTGTCTTCTCAGTCCAATGAATGTTATCCTTAACAACATTAAATTCGGAGAGTCTAAGTGCAGGAATGACAGTCACAGATTTTGATGATTCAGCCGTCGAATTGATGGACTGAATCGCCAACTTCTGCTGAGCTGTCAACCGACTTGAATAGTTAAGTTTTGCGAAGTAAATCGCAGTCTTTGGGAATTTGGACTTAATCGCACTGAGAAGCAGCATTAATCTATGTTTTGAACTAGAGATGGGTTCATTCATATCATTAATGCCAATGTTGATCACTATTTTCTCTGGTTTAAATGATCCAGTGTACTTTTGAATTAGTCCTCTAGCATGACACAATTTAGCTCCTGGGTAGCAGGCAACTTGCGTTTCAGGGTGGGGCTCAACATTAATGCGACTCAGGTTCGAAGCTCCAAAGATGAGTACTTTGTTCGTGAGAACAGGTAGTCGCCAGTCAATTTTGTTTTTGATTTCATGACGAAATTTCCAAAAAATGTTTCTCTCCAACATGGTGGGTTGTTGGGGTCTATTTGCAAATTTAATAGGACGCACCTCCGGTGCATTACTTGGACCTGGAGTTGGAGAGAAGCTGGGCTGTGGCAGTTTCCCTGTTGGGGATGGGGTCTTGAGACCCGATGGTTGACTGCTCTTGGGGGATTTCTGAGAAGCGCCAGTCCGTGGACCAGATTTGCTACCATTAACCCTTTCCCTCTGTGGCAAGGGCGGATATTCGTTTGGGTCATTTAGATTGCCTAGTGGAGAGTCAGGTAGTGGGATTAATGATGCTTCAAATAGCATATCTCTAGGGCCAGAATCTAATGGTAGCAATGGAGAGGTTTTATTGTCTACTCGTTTTGTGACTGGCGGCGAAGTTTCAGGTGATCTGAGGCGTTTTTTCATTTGTGATTGTGGGGCCACAGTTGGTATCATGACCAGAGGCGTGGCTTGTGCGAGATTTTGAATTGGTTGCTGAGATGGATCTATCGGTCGCACAAAATCGTAAAAAGAACTAATCGCATTAATGTCGAGCTTTCTATTATAATTGTTTTTTGCCCAGCGTATAGCATTGGATTTAGCACGACCTAGGTCTAAATGTGGCATTGCCTGTGTGAGGACTACTTCAGTTCTAATACTACCAAGTTGTTCATTATAGTGATTTAACATGGCCTTAATGGTAGATTTTGCCCACTCAAAATTCACATTCCAGATGGCAAAGTAGATGTCATCATTTGGTATAGCTGGCTTACAAAATCCATTCAGCTCTTCCACCTTCCTGCTAAGCCCATCAGGGAGAGTTTCGGCATCTAAATGCCTACGTAGCGTAGCAATATGGTGGAAGCACTGAATTATTTGGTAATACAGCTTTACCAGGCGCGCATGCGCAGATGAACCCCCTTTACCATCTCCATTCTTCCTACGACCATTCTTCCTCGCAATAGCCATTCAGACAGACAATCGTTCAATCTAACTAGCAATCAGACAGGCAGTTGAGCAGGTAAGAACGATTCGATCAGGCAAACTCAAATTCAAGCACACAAATTCATTCACATCAACTACAAATTGAACCAATATATTACTTACACCTGAAAGACAAATTATAGAATTAACATGTAATATGCAAGGGTTAACAATACAACAATACAGTACGCAATATTATAAGTTACTCACAGTAATTATGGACACCGTCAATTGGCTAAATGCATTTCACATGGATGTGCTTCATCAGTAGCCTGTATGACAAATCTGTCAGTCCTTCAGTATAGACAGCTTTATATACGTTTACTGAATTACTCAATCTCCTTTGAAAAACTACTCTATGGTTTAATTTGAACAATTGAACTTTGTGCAAGGTTTGAATTTCCTTTGATTCGGGTTTATCACAAACATCATTAATAAAGCCAATGATTAGTGGACTGGTTTCACTCCACACAGATTAGTGAAATTTTACTCTTCCGAATTGGATTGATAAGTGAGTAGTGTTTCCTTCAAACACACGTGTCATGCG
>JAVVLW010002964.1:5000-25000 GCA_034401795.1 Chaetoderma sp. LZ-2023a
TTGTCAGCATCAAGATTGTACACGTCCACCAGGTCAGCAAGACATGTCGAGTGAGTAAATATTGGCTCCATCCTATATAAGTGGGTTTAAACGGAGCATATAGCCATGGCAATTGTCCGAAATCTGCTCTAAAGTGACGAGAATATGATCATACCATCCCTGATGGGTAGAAGTCCGGCACAGCACCGTGTAGTATTGGTCCTCTTCTAGGTATCTCAGTGTTCCACCACCCACACAGGATGTATAACATCCACCTCCAGGCAGTACCTATCACATCTCACTGACAGAAGTGGGGCTAGACATAATAGACTATCTGCCACAGGCGAATAAAAACCAGTGGAATGCAATCAGCCCCAATCTGTTCACGCCCACAAACCACATATTTGACAGCTCGACTATTAACATATATTCCAGTACAGATGGACTGTCGAAAGCCTATTTTGAGTTTACTCTGCTGCTACTCATTGACCTATCAACATGGCGACATACCCGACTTACCTGTCCTTTGCCAAAATTCTTGATACGGGAAGAGAGGGCTGTCCCTCCATGACCCTGATGAGAAAATGGTGCTGAAGGAGCATGGAACCCTACATTCAGAGATCTGCCAACAAGATGGTGAGTGGCTACAACATGAGTGGTGGTATCTAGATAATGCCAACATGGCAAGGAGACGAGAGTACCATAAAGGTGTCCAAGAATTGGAGAGACTGCTGTGGGAGATCACAGGAGTGCTATGTCTGCCTGATGAGTCTGAACCGGACCTAACAGATGGTGAGGCAGTCGAAGTTTTTTAGTGGGAAGAGGAGAGGGCACATGAGGGTAGGCACAAGAAGGCCAAACAATGCCGGGATTACTATCAGAGGGGCGATGTGAAATTCCAGATGTCATGGCTCCAAAAGCTAATGCCCCCTGACATTGTGCTGGATGATGAGTGTCAGAGGGAGGTATGTCTCCATAGCAAAAGGTGTGTACCATTTGTACCAGACTGGCCCAGATGAATCCCACAATGACTCATCAGCAGATCCTTCAGGTGATGATCTAGTGGCATACGTTTAAGACTCGGTATATACCATGCATAATTAGGGTGGTGAAAGCAACCTGAACTATAGCCCGCCCTAGCACCTGTAGAGGGTGGCACAGTCCATGGCTGGCGACACCAGCAGATTGACACCATCAGACAGAACATTGTCCATGAGGCGGAAAAGTACAGCAGAACACACAGGCGATATAAAACAGACTACAACAGTCTCGTACACACAACCACAGCTGTGGGTGTGATTGCAGCCGACGCTGGTGTGGCCGCCGTGGCCACCCTTGCTACAGGCGTTGGCACAATAGTTGCTATACCACTGGGTGGATGGACACAAGTCGTCAGTATACTGGCCACCGGTTTGGCAGTAAGACAGCGCCAGATCACCAAGCAGCTCGAGAATCACGCTCAGTATATAACTCTAGCACAGAGCATTCTATGTGTTATCAACGAGTCGGACTGTAAGGCTCTCTGGGATGGACGGGTCAGTGATGTACCACAATGTCCTGAAGCTCCAAATGATGTAACACACTGAGAAACCTGAAGCGTGACAGCAATACCTCAAAAGCTCCAGCGGGCATGTGAACATGGATGACCTAAAAAAACAAATGCTGTGGGGACCAGATCGCAGGTCCCTTTGATGTCAAATAGTGTGCTGCTTTAAGATGACTACTATAGATGGCTTTCCCACTGAACCTCACGACGGTCATCCAAAGTCAACCACCCCTCCTGTCTACACTCGGGACTGGTCGACTACGTGGTCTGCTGAATGATGTTCCGAACCTAACATAGATCTCCATTTCAATCGATGAGAAGTGTTGCACTAGCTTCTCCATCAATCCACGACCTCACAATCATCATGAAGGACGACGCAAAGAAAGCACACGCCATAATGGTCAGTCTAAATCTCTCACTCTGGAAGCAACAGCTGTACTTTGCCATCTGGGCTGCCAAGGCAGGATGTGGAGTCTGCACAGGCTCGCTTCACTCCTAGTCCGGTACCCCTGAAGATGTGCTCATTGTCAGTTGTCTCAGATTCCATGTGTACTACACGCTGAAGTGAATGCTTCATGAGCTGAGCGCAAGTCTGCTTGATACGAATAATTTCGACCTGCAGTTCAGCAGCTACAGCCTGTCAGTGACAGTTCAATGCCCACTAGGACAACTGGTGGCATGGTGGAGACAACAGCAGTCTAGTCACTATGTACGGCGACCCGAGACGAGACTGCCATGACTCTGCTATCAAACAGACTGGCCTGGCAAGGATGCGACATTCTCATTCGACACAGACCGTGGGCCCGAGGCACTGGTGCAGAATATACACATCACTAGCATCAGGCAGGACCGGCAATGTGCGTGGAAGTACTTCGTCCCACACACAACATTGGGGGATCACACCAGCAGAGATCATTCGAATCAACTATTGGAAGCATTGTGCTGCTGCCAACTTACCGCCCAGACTAAGCTGTGGAACTTTAGCGATGTGGTGAGCAGAAAAGAGGTGCAAGCCGACTCCAGCAGCAACATTTTCAAATTCCTGCATGCCTTACAGTACGTACAACGCCAGCTCCGCTTTCTCCACACCATCGACTGATTCCGAGCAACATGACCGTCAATGTTGTGGAGCTAGTGGGCAGGGATTGCAAGAATATGATAGTTGAGGGGAATTCCCTCGGTGTCCACTTTGGCTTCAACACAGACATCAACTCGCTCGTGTGTAGTGCCGTGACACCGCCAGCATCCCATGGGTCCCCACAAGCCAATGCTACACCACCAGCAGCAAGCTAGAAGACCATCCTGACTCTTCGGCGCAGGAGTTGTGGCAGCTGCTGTTGAGATTACATTAACAAGCTTGGCCTGCCCGACTGGCCCTATTCTCGCCACCAGGGTGCACAGTCAAAGGCTGGATGGTCCGGTGGCACAGTTTTTTTCCTGCTTGTAGTATCCCAGCACCCTATTCAACTCAGAGTCGTGGGATACCATGGATGTTTGTAGTAACTGAAAGACAACAGACAGATACAACTGATCCCTGTATAATTCCTTATTCCACAGGAGCTGTCCGACGAAACTGTCACCCCATAGTGAGGTACTCGACGAAGCAGATCTCCCCCATATCAAATCGTAAGGAGAGCTTCCGGGCTGTCAGCTCCTCTGATAACTCAGTGTTAGAGAGCCGAATGAGCTCGTCCAGTGTCTTCTTCTTGTAGGCCTTCAACTTCATGCAGAACACATCATAGTACTTCGCCAGCGGGTCCATGGTGTAAGCTGCTATGTATAGTGCTATAGAGATGGATGTCCCTGAGTACCGACCTGATCAGTTGGAAGATGCAGACTTAACAGATCTGATTAGCTCGCTCGATTTAGAACACACACATTTAATCTCATTGTATGCACAGTGCTTAAACAATAACGTCGATGGTACAGATTATAAAGCAGCTCTCAGAGAACCAGACGAGCCTTCAGAAGGTGGGGCGGGGGGGGCGGATAAAAAGCAAGTCCCAGAAGATACTGACACAGGTTAAGCCCCTGTAAGATCATATCGCCAGCAACATGGTGGCCAATGTGGTTGTATTGAAGAAAATGGGTGGGAATGACGCCCTTCCTGCTGCCGGTGCAGTTGTCCTCGCTACAGTGGTGAGTGGTATTGTCGAATAATGTATCTCATCCCAAAGATCGCCACCAGTGGTGCCTCTTACACCACTCCCACCAAGCTCATGGGCGAGCGCACTCCACTAATGGAAGCCACAGCTCTAGGACTAGCAATGAGTGCCCCCGCTGGGATTATCGTGACCCATATCAGGCTAGGTGCCACCACATAAGCCAGGCAGGGAAGTTTAAGATATCTATATACACCACAACCACAAACACACAATGGCAGCATGTCAAGATGAACTGGCCAGGCCCCTAGCCGAAAAACTCATGGCTAGGCTGCAACCAGTATTCGAGACCATCGTCACGCAACTTGAAGGCCCTCGACCTCGTAGTCAGCGACATGGAAAACGTGTAGTGTGCACCCGCACGATGACAGTGTACTGGGTGGTGGGTGGGGGATATGGTGTTCTGCTGTGAAATGTGGCCAACTGACCCTGAGTTTCGGACCAAATTCAGAAACAATAGCGACGAAGTCAAACACATCTTGGCTGCTGATGAACATGCGGCCAAGAAGAATAGTAGTGAGGCCTGCCTCCTGCCTGGGTGTACCATTGTCTGGAAGAAGGTCCTCACTAAAGAGCAGGAGATGGTCGTATGAGATCGCTTCAACCAGTTGCACAAGGAGGTATCAGCCACAGAGCCTCAGTTCACCACAGAGGGTCGATTCAATAGGAGTGAGTGCCTTACATTTAAGACGTGTGTATGGCAACACAAAGATGGAAGCCTGGCAGAGCCCATGAGACAACAGCAACATAAGAGGCATGGCATGCCATACCAGAGTCAGTCACATAGTCGAGCACGACTGGGCACTGCAACTTATTTCCTTGGCCCACCGCATGGTCAAGCTACGCCCACTTAGATCAATGGGGATAAGACTAGGTTTAAGAGGTCTATGCCACCCACAGACCTAGAGAGCAAGGAGCTTGGAGAATTGTCATACTTGAGCGAGACGCAACTCGGTTAAGATGACACTGTTTCCCCGTCTCCGTGCTAGATTTCGATGAGAGTGAGTGCAACAGGAAATATGTGGTACCATCTCAGCCAGAGATTTCATTAGAAATATTGACACGCTAGGACAATCGGCCAGCAACAAGGCCAAGGCTATGCACAATGGAATGGCTATCAAGGGCAGGGTGGTGATGCGTGACATGCTCGGAGTCGATGAGCCTGGGTCACCAAGGTAACGGCCGCGTCCTATGCACAAGACCACATTAAGGACCTGCACAAACCATGGAGCTCATTCCACCAAGATGGAGAAAAGCTCAAGGTAGTCACCATCGGCCTGAGCCATATCACAGTCGACAGTGCAAAGGATGATACCTCCAGCCTCCAACTACCTGAGGTGAATAAATCAAGGTTCTTTGGGCTCCCGCTTAAGACCTCTTAATAGTCATGGCCTCCCGTGCTCGCTGGATTTGTCTTTCTGATTGTGACGCCAGCTAACGTGAGACGCAATTGATTATGGAGTCAGATACTTGAGTGACAGAAGGGATCCCTCCATTTGTGATTTATTGCATCCACACAAGTGATATCTGACAAATGTGTTGATCTCACGAGTGGCTCATTTCGAACGGGGTAACTGCACTTATCTTTGGATATAAAGGTGTGGACCAAAAACGCCCTAACATGCATTTCTGACCATGATTTCCACCTGCCAAAAATCGCAGCTCACATTCACCCATCCATGTCTTTCTATTATGCAATCACAGGTTGCTACAACGTATTACACCCTGCCGGACAGGGCAAACGGATAACTGTCAAGCCAACACTTCGTCTTGGAACAGAGAATTGGATGTTTTATAAGCATAAGATAATCATTATTGTATTTGGTGAATATTAGTCTGGAGCATACATGCTTAGCGAAACTATGTTTTCGTTGCCATCTACTCTAAGTATTCACAGTATTCTATGCCGCGATGATCCACTTGATTCAGTAACAAACTCTCACTAAATTGTCATCAAATTACTCTCGCAGATAGAGATTTATGTAAGTTCATAAATTACAAGTTTGGCTAGTGAAAGGTTACACACATTACTCAATCTGTGCATTCGATAAATGCACGCTAAACATGTGAGTAATTATTTTACAAACCAAAGGAGGGATCAATTTCTTCTTATAACCTGCCCCTTTCTAGCTAAGCCCCGCCCTCTTTTAGGCACGTGTTGGAATCGATTTATACACTATGAATCCTGAATTCGCATAATCTCAATTTCAGGGTAACTATACAGGTAACCTGTCGAATACTTTGAAACTAATTTGACTGGGAGCTGCATCTCTCAGCATCTGTGAAAAATCTTCGGGAAAAACGAATTATGTTATCTTGGTGGCCTAGGTGGTAAATGGCTACCATGGTTTCCACTGTATAGACCACCCACAGGCATCACGCCGATTTCTACCGTCATGGAGAAGGATGGCAAGCTTTGGAAGCTTTACACGCACGAATCATCGTTCCTAACATATTTAGTGCAAGACAGCACAGCCCTGCAATTAGGAGGATGAGAGAGTTGACCTCACTGGAGGAAAGACCCTGTTGCATCAATCCTTTGATGCACCAGAACACGCCATTAACATCCCGGCATGTTCTAGGTCTTCATTCCACTTACAGCATTGATGGGTGTCATGGCTGGACAACAGACTGGCATGATATTGCATGCCAAGTGGATGCACTTCTGAGACACACCCTATTGCAATCCCTACCGCAATGATATGTGGGGGAAATATCTACGATCGCTTTCATTCCCACGAGGACATTGAGTCTGCCACTTCTATGGCATGGAGAGAGTGGGTCCAGGGATGTCTGCAGAAGAAATTTGCTCCAGGTCAGATCCCCTGTGTTACGTGTCAACACGCCATGTCTGCCCAGAAGCACATGGAAGGCACTTTAGCCTTCTACCAGGTTAGGGTTATTAAGGCACCTCGGAATGGTTATGGGTAATCACATCATGTCGATACGACACTGGTTGGGACAACCTGTTTGTTTGAGCAGCCTCTACAGATTTGCTACCCCTGTAGAACCCGGGTATAGCAAACCCATACCGTGACATCAGGCAATCTATTGCCTCGCGTACAGCGTACAGGACTGCAAGGATGGTAGGGATACTTTTAACTGAACTGGTGCTTCCAGATGGCCATGATATTTTTCGGACTCGGGTCATACTACTGCTCGACTGACAATAACATCCAACGTTCCAAGACGAATATGGCTATACGTTGTAGATGAGATCTTACCAATGGCTTATTACTTTACTTTCATGGCATACTGGTCCACATATTGATTAATGGCTATGCATAGATCAATTTTTAGCTATGCCCCGCCTATTCCTAGATAAGCTCCACCCCACTTATATCGTATGTATATTGGAATCAATTTGAAACTTTGAAACCTGAATTCCTAGAATCTAACTTTCACGTTAACTATGCAGGTAAGTTGCTGACTGTTTGGAAACTAATTGGACTTGGGTTGCTGCTTCCTATAGAATATTTATTTAATTATAAATTCCCCAAAGACATACAATTTGGACACATTCCTGACAGACTTTCCCAGTGTTGCATCGGATATACATCGTGTTGATTGTTTTATCAGCTAACATATATAACAGCCAAGTGATGTATTTTAATTATGACGTCAAATATATGACATGCACAGAACAATATAACCGTGAATGGACCATTACAAGTGTATCCATCCATGATATGGCGTGATATGACGTCATAATTCAAGCGTGTGATAACGTCATAATCATGACGTCATGAATCACTCGATATAGTCCGTCTTTACTGCTTAATAGTTGTACGAATTGTATGTCTCTACTATTTAATAAACATGCAGTTGAATATTTTGAAACTAATTTGCCATAGGCAACAACAGCGACCAGTCAAATTAGTTCCAAAATATTCAATATCTTACCTGTATAGTTTTCTGGAAATTGATAGTTAGGGAGGTCAGCGATCGATCGATCCCAACACGAGCGTGCATGCTGGTGGCACTAAGGGAGTATCACATAAATCCGTTTCAGATGTGGCGAGATTTATGTTGGTGATCAGATTCATGTATTTTTTTTTGAGATGGTGGTTATTCAAATAGGTCTTTTGACCCTGGCCGCTGTGGAGTCTCATAATGTTGGTAGCTTTTGAGGTTAGGGTTATAGCGGTTAGGAAAGTCTTGGAATGTAGTGATAATTTTGCCATGTAAATTATTACGGCAGGTAACTGTGTCCATCTTAAAGCCTTTTTGTGCGAAGTCTAAGTCTGCGTATGGAGTCTGAGGTTGAATTAGTTCTGGTGGTGGGGATTTCAGTTGGATTAGACCACGTTATTTCATTGCCAGAAAGGACCTTTCCAGTTTTAGCTATGCCCCGTCCATCGCTAGCTAAGCTCCGCCCACTCTTAACTCGTGTTGGGATCGATCGAGCCCTGAACTCCCTGACTATCAATTTCCAGGGAGGGGGGCTGTTAGAACAGAGGCATGATAACGTTGCAGCAGCTCGTCCGAACACCCATTTAGAGACACATCATATGTGGTATAACGATCACCTGTGATCAACCACACATTACATGGTCTGAACGCCCATTTAGAGACACACATTCTACAAGGTATACCGATCACACATTACAGGTCGAATCATCAGAGACGAATCTGATCAACATAAGTCACCTCGTAGAACTATGGCTATGGAGTTACAGCTACCCCCTAGAACTATGGAGTTGCATGCATGGTGTAGGCTGGGCGGCATGGAGGGAAAAGGTGGCAGGACCATTGCATGACCTGGCCGACTATGCAAATAGATTGCTTGAGTCCTGGCGTGCTTCTCCTGATCTAATAATCTCAACAGTAGTAGACGAGTTACTCGCCCGAAATCCACCAACAGTACAGGAGTTAAGAAGCTATCTGCTGACAGAAATGGCATTAACGGAATTATGGAAGTATTTAGATCATCTGCAACGATTTAGATGCTGCCAAGTTTAAAGAAACAAGCCCGAAAATCCGGGTGCATTCCACTCTAATCTCTCCTGGTTCCATCGAGCCGCACAGCCTACACCATGCATGTAATTCCATAGTTCGTTGGTGTAACCCATGATTGAGTTTCAGATTCAGTTAGCTTGATTACCAATACAGTTGTGTTTCTCTAATAGGGCATCACCTGGTGGCGGGGGCCCGTTCTGAAACACTTATTTTATAACTACAGATGATGATGATAGACATAATGCTGATGATGATGACATACATGATGATGATGATGATGATGATGATGATGATGAGATGATGATGATGATGATGATGATGATGATGATGATAGACATAATGCTGATGATGAAGATGATAGACATAATGTTGATGATGATGATGATGATGATGATGATGATAGACATACTGATGATGATGATGATGATGATGATGATGATGATGATGATGATGATGATAGACATAGTGCTGATGATGATGATGATGATGATGATGATGATGATGATAATAGACATAATGTTGGATCACAAATAAATGCAGTAGTCACACGGTGTCACATCAGCATGAGGGGATGACCCACATGTCCTTCAAGCTGCCTTGGCAATGCTCACTTAGCAGAACGCTAAAGTGCCTACCATCTGCACCATGGCAGACTCTGGCATGTTCACAGGTCAGACAGAGGATCTGGTGCCGCATCGGCTGCAGACAACTACGTCCAGACCTTTCTACATCATAGAAGTGGCAGACAGACTTAATTTCCTCATGTGGCCTACGGAGTATCGACGAGTCTGTCAGCAAAGGTCTCGAGGATGGGCAGGTCAGTGATGAAGAGTACCACGATATATTGAAGCTCCAAACCCTGTACCGCACAGAGAAACCCAAAGTGCACCAGTAATAGCTCAAAGGCTTCAGTGGGCGAGTGGACATGGAGGAGTTAAAAGACGAGGTGCTGCAGCAGGGCCGCATCGAAGATCTCTATGGTGTCAAATTGTATGTTGCGTCCGTGGCTGGAACAGCAGCTTTAAGATGCCTACTATAGATGGCCTTCCCGACGAACCTCACGACAATCGACTGGAGCCAACTGCCCCTCGTGGGTACACTCTGGACCCGCTTGAGAGCTGGACTACATGGTCTCCTGAATGACACACCGATTTCAATCACAGTCGACGGGCTGTCCCACGTCAGCTTCTCCATCACTCCACGACCACTGACCCACCTTGCAATCACCATCAAGGATGCGAAGAAAGCTCTTACCTGGATGGCAGGCCGGAATCTCTCATTCTGGAACCAACAGCTGAACTTTGCCATGTGGTGTGCACAGCTGGATGTAGCATCGGCACGGGGTTGCTGCACTCCTATTCTTGTACCCTGAAGCTGTGTTCATTGCCAGCTATCTCAGATTCCATGTGTACTACACGTGAGATGAATCCTCCATGAGCTTGGCGCAAGCCTGCCTGATACGAATGATTTTGATCCACAGCCTGTCGGCACTGCTAGCTACAACCTCTCAGCAGCCAGTAGACACCAGCGAGAGTTCAATGCCCACTCAGACTATCGTTTCCATGATGGAGATAACAGCAGTCTAGGTGTTATGTATGGTGACCCGAGATGAGACTACTCATAGACCCCGAAAAATTGGCGATCGGAAAACAGCGACATTCTCATTCGATCCAGATTCAGCGCCTGGGACACTGGTGCTGAATATGCATATAACTGGAAACAGGCAGGACCATCCAGAGGCATGGAAATACTGTATCCCACACACAACCTCAGGGTTCACACCAGCAGGGATCGTTCGAATCAACCAGTTCTTAGAAGCATTATGTTATTGTCTCCTGATATACCAGACCATGCTGCGCCACTCCATAGATGGGGTGAGCGGAAAAGAGGTGCAGGCCATGTTCAGCAGTCTCGTCGAGGATATGATCATCATTGCAGACCCTAGCAGCCTCATTGCCAAGTTCCAGCAAGCCTTACAAAAGACCTGTCATCATCTCGACGTCATTATATCGCCACACCTACGACTTATTCCGAGCAATTTAATCGTTAATGTCAAGGATCTGAAGATTAGGGGCTACAATGGCATGATAGTCGAGGGGAATTCTCCAGGTGTGCACTTTGGGTTTAACACTGACATCAATTCGGCCGCACGTGTCCTCCCGACGCCCATGACACCTATGTCCCTGTGGTCTCATATGAGGGCCAGTGCTACCATCATTCTGACTGTCGTTCCGACCACTGGAACAGCAGGAGTGCTCGACGACAAATGGCAACCCATGCTCACACCCACCACCCCACCCGGAAGTGCTAGCAGGGCGCTAGCCCTATGAGTGGTGTCAGATCTGGCTATTGCTGTGCTCGTCACCAGTCTTCTCCGTTGCTAGTAGATCCTGCTCATAGAGCAATAGATCATCCTGACTCTCTGTGCAGGAGTCATGGCAAATGAGATTTCCTGAACTAGATTGTCCTGCCCGACAAGCCCCAAGCACGCTGTCAGCATACACACCCAAGGATTGTATGGTTCGGTGGTACAGGCTTCTTCCAGCTTGTAGTAGCGCAGAGCCTTACTCAACTCAGAGTTGGGGGATGCCATGGATGCCTACAACTGCTGGAACACGTCCGACAGATACTTCCGATCCTTGTAGAATCCCTTAGTATGCATGAGCTGCTCTACGATATGGCCTCCCATAATGAGGTTTTCGACGAAGCAGATCTGCCCCTTACCAAATCCTAGGTAGCGGTTCACAGCTGTCAGCGCCTCTGCTAACTCAGCATTAGAGAGCTGGCCGAGCTCATCTGGTGACCGCTTATAGTCCTTCAATTCGGTGCAGAAGACGTCATAGTACTAGTAGGTCAATGGTTTAAGCCACTATGTATAGTGCTATGGATATTCCCGAGTAACAATCTAAGCAGCTGACAGATGCAGACGGGTTAGAGCTGCTTAGTGCTCTCGAGGTAGAATGTACACGTTTACACGCGTTGTATACTCAGGGCTTAAATGATGACGTCAATGGTACAGATTGTAAAGCAACTCTTGGAGAGCCAGACGAGTCTCCAGAAGGTGGAGAAGCTCCTCAAAAGGAAGACCCAAAAGCTACTGACACAGGCTAAGCCCTTAGCCATTCATGTCGCCAGTAACGTGGCCACGAATGTGACCATGGTGAAGATGACAGGTGGTAATGAGGTTATTCCTGCCGCTGGAGTGACTGTTCTCGCTACAGTGGAGAGTACGGTTGTCGACCACTGTCTACGAATAACACATCCCATCCAAAAGATCGCCATCGGTGGCGCCTCCTATACTGTTGCTGCCAAGATCATTGGCGAATGCATCCCTCTAATGGAAGCCACGGTTCTAGGGCTAGCGACGAGTGCTATGGCAATGATCATCGTGGCCTATGTCTAGCTTTAAGATGCTATATATATAATTGAAGCTTTGCAGGTCCATGACACAACAGTAGCCTATGAGGCATGGAGGGCTATATCAGAGTTGGTAGCATATTGTCGACCTCAAGCATATCCCTGCAGGCAGGGCCAGTATTATGAGCGCTGCTACCTATTTCCTTGGCCCACCGCATGGTCTACCTATGCTCACCTATTCCACTGGGCATACGACTAGGTTTAAGACATATGTAAATACCAACAATGTCTCTGTCACTCACATACCTAGAGAGCAAAGAGCTAGGTGATCTCACTCACTCGGGCGAGGCACACCTCCGTTCAGATGAGACTGTTGCCCCATCTCATTCCTAGACTTCGATGAGAAAGGAGAACCTTGAGAGATCAAAGGTACCATACCAGCCAGAAATCACTGACACGGTAGGCCAATCAGCCATCAACAAGGCCATGACTGTATACATAGGGATGGGCATCAAAGACAGGGCAGTGATGCGAGGTATGTTCGGAGTCAATGAGGCTGGTGGCATCAAGGTTATGGACGACCTTGTTAAGGATCTCCTGAAACCACGGAGCTCATTCCAACAAGATGGGGAGAATCTCAGGTAGGCACCATTGGCCTCAGCCATATCACGATGGATGGCCAAGCGAATACAACAGCAAAGCTCCAACTACCCGAGGTAAAGAAATCGTGATTCTTTGGCCTGCTGTTTAAGATCACATAATAAGCGTGGCTGCCCGAGCTTGCATCATACGGATACTCAAGGTGTTAGACACCGTGGGCACTGACACAGGCGCTCTGCGTTACCTTCTCAGCTGTCATTGGAATTTCATGCTTGATGCCTCTATCGCATCCTTCATATCCACCGGCAGTACAACGCTACCCACAAAGCAGGTAAAAGAGCTGGTACAGGAAGTACTGCCATTTAATCTCCCAGATATAGACATGGCTATGGCTGAAGAGCTGCTGGCCATCCTTCACGTGCACGTGCAACATGTCAGTGCCATACAGCAGTAGACCAGATGATGCTGGTCAAGTGGTGCTGAGCATTGCCTTATCAGGACATTGGAAAAACATCTTGCTATGGGACCTGCTCGTTGAAGATCTTCAGTCTCGATACATCCTCCTGGTGTTTGACTCTGCTGGTGAGGGGGTCGACAATAACGTTCTAGTTATCGACGACCCCACGATGGACCAGAAGACAGTCACATACCCCAGCAACATCACCAGATGCGTTCGGCACACCAAGATCACTGTCTTCATCCTCTTTCCGAAGTAAACCCGTGAGATATCACCAGATATCCGGCACAATGCGAGGCTCTTGTGCTTTAGCTCAAAGAGTGGTCGTGCCCTGCTTGAGGCGATATACAAGAGGCTGACTCTCAAGGAGACCAAGCAAAACTTCATTACAGGCACACAGAAGGTCGCAGATCAATACCTCGTCATCTTCAGCAACAATGAGACAGGGGAGCTCGCACACTTCAAGCCCTAGCTGGAGAAGGCTCAGAACTTCAGCTACAAGTTGAATTCTGCCAGGAAGATAAAGCGAAAGTGTTAGCCCAGGAAGCTGAGCCGCGACGGTAGTAGTAGTGGCGGGGACGCTTTTCATGGTCGAAGAACTTCGTCAGATGCTTGAGTAACTTCGTCAATGGTCTCCGCTACATGAGAAACTTCGTCAGAAGCGTGAGGAACTTCGTCAGAAGCGTGAGGATTTTTGCCATTTTCTTGAGAATGTTTCTGAAACTCTATCCACTGAGGATCAGATGCCTCGACTCTATTCTTCTGAAACTTCTCGTGGAAGACCCACTTCAGCCATGCCCTCTTAGCATTTCCCTTGAGGAAAGTTTTGATGAGGTAGTCCTGGTAGTTCTCGACGGGGAATAGTCTGAATGCTGCCTCGTCTCTCGCCAGCTGCTCATGCCCTCTTTCGTTGAAGATGTGCTTAATGGCCGCCTTGTGGCTGGCGGCCAACCCTTCCTCTTTACCTTCGATGTGACCAGTGGCATGCACAGCCTCATGGCCCTCAGTCATGGTTGCACTGATCTCCTCTCAGAAGTAATCTATGGCCCCAGCCTGTATAGCATCCAACATCTGGTGTTCATCATCAGTGTGGAGGCTGAATACGCCAGCCCACTTCCCGACCATTAGTAGATCTTTGGGATCAAGCTTAGCTGTCTGGAGAGCTAGAATTACAGGACTCTTAGTGGGCGTCCTGGGGAAATCTAGTGACCTGCCCTGGGCGCCGTCAATCTTCCAGTATAGTATCCGAGTCAGAAGTTCCTTTGTACTGCAGGCTGGCGTGGTCTCCTCAATGGCAGTCAGTATCTCTGCATCAGATGGAGGTGGGACCTTGACTCGCTTATGGATAATGATGACGTCACGAAGTAGTCGTCGGACCCTGTCAATTGGCAATTGTACTGGTTTCTTCTTGGAGGGTTGCACTGGTTTCTGCCCTCCAAAGACGATCTGCTGGAGAGCTTCACCAAACATCGCCATTTATAAACCTGTAAATACATACATTTAAACATGGAGCAGTATGTACAGCATCCAGATGGGGCAGTTGAACCAACAGTCTCGCACCACACTGATCCTCGCAAGGACTGTCTGACAGTCATTTGACCTAGTATTCATGATGCGAACCCTTTATCCACAGCAGGGAAGTTCATCGACTTCGCCCTCTCGGGCCAGATCCATGAGATTAGGAGCATGACACTCAAGTCTAAGCTCAAGAACACAGAGGCAAAGAAGGTAGAGCTCCCGCAGGTGGTGAGCAGGTGGGAGATTATGCAGAGCAACAACACCCTGGACACCACCTATGTGAACGACGAGTACCGGGTCCTGGCTCCACTGGCTCATGGACCTTCCTACTACGCGAAGGGGAAAGGGTACTGTGCCATTGGGTGTAATGAAGGCATCACAGAATTTGACTTACAACCAGATGTAGAAATACCTGTCACGGTGCCACTCTTCTCCCTCCTCGTGAATGCACATGTGAACCCGGCCTTAATGCAGAACAAGCTGTTCCTCTGAGTGTACACTGAACATCTCCCGGATGTAACGATGACCTCTCCACAACTTCAGGTCTGGCATGATGAGAATGACCAGGAACTAAAATATGCGGGCTCTAGACAACGAATCCTGCATATAGAGCGAGAACACCAACAGGTTCAGGCCACAGCTAACGTCTAGAGTTGGCACTGCAATGCGGTCCCTCAGATTGCATAGCTGTAGCAGTCTTCGTTCAGAAAGGAGGGGTGGTCCAGGAGGACTTCAAACTTGTCATGGCTGGGACCAACATTCTAGGTGAGGTGTGAGATCTGGCTGATTGCTGTCTCTATCAAGGGAAAACGAAGTCATATGCTATACTCTGCCTGACCAGTGGCCACGAGGATCTCGAGTCAGCTCTCGAAGGTCAGTGCCACCTCAGAGGAAGGGACATCCTGCCTAACCATGGCAACCATCTAAGCTTTCATATTGGGAACCTGTTCGGAGAGTGAGGGGGCACTCGCCCATCAGAGTAACGGTACTGTACTTTGGCTATGCAAAGGTCAGTATATCACACACCACTGGTATTCAGCTTGAACGCACGTAGAGCATATCTCCAGCAGCTGTCCCAGCTATAACCACTCCTACAGCAGCCACTACTACTATGGCCTCTGCCATCTTATGACCTCCTGATGCCTCATAGTCGAGCATCGGCTCAGACAGCTTTACAGCCTCGTAGTACTCATCGAGACTCTCATCGACTTCGTGGATGTTCTGGGTGGCTTGAACCTTTTGTTGCCGTCGGCGTGCCCCCCCCCCTTTGCTGCATACGCTCGAGTGCCTTGCTGTACTCACACTTCTCTTTAGTCAGCTTCTCCATCGCCTGGTTATGACGTTTTCTCTCTACCTCCACCGCCTTATGGTCAGCGAAGCTGAACGCCAGTTCACCAATGCAAACATGCCAGCATTTAAGATTGCAGATGCCATGTCTATAAAGGTGATTTAAATTCACCATGTAGTCGCAGGAACATCAAGCAATGTATGAAATGGAAGCTTTCGAAGATCCAGTTGAGGACTACGATGAGGACTACGATGAGGACTCCGATGAGGATGACTATGATGAAGACGAGGACAATGATGAGGATGCCTATGATGAGGACGCCTATGATGAGGACTATTATGGTGATGATGTAGAGTCAAAATCCTGCTGACTAGTCCACTGAGCCAAGGGAATGTATCGTATCTATGTGAAGGGTTCTCTTGGCCCACTAGCAGCAGGTGGGACTCTGATTGCTCTGTTCATGATGAAGGCTGGCGAAACGGTCTGCAATATCGCCAACAATGCTCTCCGTGGAGTTGAGAAGATCTCTGAAGCTATTCCAGCCATCGCCTCGGGGGTAGGCACATTCTTTGGCATTGCTGGTCCATGGCTCCCATATGTTGCGATAGCACTCACAGTCATCTGGGCTGTCGAACATTTAAGATGTCCTATATAGGATGGCTTCTCTGTATGACCTGGTCAAGTCCCTTATCTGGCAAGGCTTTGTTGATAAGCTACCCTTCAGTGATGGTACTAGCGCTGCAGAGATTAGACAGCAGTGTTCCCAGGTATTCAAAGACGTGTTCAGCTGTGGGGACCACTGTTGGATGAACGATGGTCATCTGTTCGTCTGTCTAGCGTGTGTCTGAGCTGTACAGGGGAGGACACGTGTTGACATCAGAGATGAAGTCCGAGAGTTCATTTGCGGTCTCCGCTGCCTGTCTTGAGACCCTGTACTACCAACCTGGTGGATATTACCGTAAGTCTCACCAGCAACTCGGGGCTGCACGTTGCAAGGGTCATAGATTCACCTTGGAGATGGTTAGCCAGTGGCTCACCAGGCGGGCGATGTGGCAGATCTACAGACCTCATCCACGGTACATTCGGTATGTACACTTCGATGAGCCTGTCCTGAACAGAGTCCATCAGACTGATGTGCTGTTCCTTCCACATGATCGGGTCTGTTCCAGAGGAAGAGGCAAGACCTACAAGTACTCCCTCACCATCGTCAATGTCGCCAGTAGATACAGGGCAGCAGTGCCTCTCATGGATAAGTCCATGGGTCAGATGGCTGCCAGGTTCCAGAGTATCTATGAAAACCTGCAAAATCCCCTCCAGTGGCCAGAGTTGCTGCAAGTGGATGATGGTAACGAGTTTAGAGGTGGAACTGTGGTCCTCATGTGGAAACATGGTGTGGCGATTAGGCGAGGCGAGGTGGGATATTTGCCGTGCCCAGGCTATCATCGCGCAGTGGAACAGGACACTGGCAGAGAGGCATCAGTATGCTCAGGAGATGGCTGCCTTCGTCCTGACTGGTGATCGTTCCAGAGTATGGGTCAGAGTCTTACCCATTGTGGTGGAGAGATCCAATGCTGCGGTTACTAGCCTGATAGGACAGAAGCCTGTCAATGCCATTCAGCGATCCTCTGTGGCCCAACAGTCGGAACGACTATGCTCTGTTCAAGAGCAGTGCTCCGATGATAGACTTCCATCCGATTCCCTGGTTCGGTACGTGTATGTGCCCGGCGAGTTGGAGTGTGGATGTAGGAAGGCGACTGACCCCAACTGGTCGATAGATGTACACAAGATTGACAGGTATGTGGATATGGCTGGACAGCCTATGCTGCACCACTTGACATGCCAGCATGGAGTGTGGAGTGGTCCTAGGTGTCCGTTTGTACGAGAGGAACTCCAGCTTATCCCTACAGACACCCAGCTACCTCAACCGGGAGTGCCTACATCGAGTAGACATCCTCCAGATGGTGTCCACACTGAGCCCTGACTGTTGGTTGATGTCACATGATGCGCATACCAGCAGCTCTTCAACATCCATTGGAGTGATGGCATCCGTGTGACCATAAGCCAGGGTGTGAACAACATCGGGAGTTATCCACCGCTTTGTGTCTGAGGGGCTGAGGCTTGTCTTGTTTTGGTAGACCCCATAGAGGTGGTGACCCTCACTTTGCAGCATGTTCATACCATGGTGGAAGACCTATCGCTCGAAGGGACATTCCTTGTACTGTTCATGGCGAATCTGTCTGACCACAGTCCTGCACACACCATTTGCATTCTTGACTTCCTGCTCATCTGGCTGCTTGATGGAGTAAATCTTTGTGCAGGCCACCAAACTCTTGGATTGACACCCTGCCACACTCATCCTTCATTTTGCCCAGGACCTTTTTGTTGGCAGTACTGTGTAGCGGGTGTGTTACTGCGTAGGTTCAGCAGCAGGCTCATCTGTACATGTGGAGAGTAGCTAGATCATCATCCAGCACCTTCGCCCAGGATAAGTTGGGCGTGGCTATTAGGCGGCGCAGCATGTCCTCCTCGGATGACCGCACCAGCTTGACATCCACTTGCGTGTGCAAGCTCTCCATGGTCTTACCGAAGACAGCGTTATTCATGAGCTTGTAGAGATCCTTCTCAAAGTCACTGCTGGCCTTCTTACAGAGCTCTGTGTTAAGTCGGGTGTAAGGCTCCAACCACGGCGACTGATTGAAGCATAGAACCCTGTGAACCTTCTTCAACCTCATACCCAGGCTGAGGTAGAGCTTCAGGTGGCGGTAATGGAGAATGTACTGTTTTTTGTCTCTCAGGTTAGACACCAGTTTTCTGCTGCTGTCTCTGCTATCAACTCGCCCAATGCACACTGATACTCTGACATCCACTCTCCCTTCACCTTCATCCGTTCAGGCACCAGTGGGTAGGCATTGTGCATGTCATGCAGCTCTTGTGGGTACTCACGGTAAACCTCTAGGATGTAGTCCTTTTCATCATCATCGAGATGTTGTGTAATCTCTTTGACATCAATGTCCTCCACCCACTCAAACCTGCCAGTCGGTAGGTGTTGGCTCATTGCTCAGCCATAGAGATTGTTAGCATCCAATACATGGTACATGATATGGCTTGTCGGCTATTGTGGATTATAGCCAGCTATGTATGTGTTGTTTGCCTTAGCATAGTGTTTGCTGACCATTGATACACCATCCCTGAGTCATTTCTCTATGCAGAGATGCCTGTCATAGTCAGTGAGGAGCTCCAGCTCCAAACCTGTCTTCCTTAGAAGTGCATC
The DNA here is from genome assembly GCA_034401795.1 of Chaetoderma sp. LZ-2023a. NCBI lineage: Eukaryota > Metazoa > Mollusca > Caudofoveata > Chaetodermatida > Chaetodermatidae > Chaetoderma > Chaetoderma sp. LZ-2023a. The sequence continues at coordinate 24,138 of JAVVLW010002964.1, forward strand.
CCAGCTCAACCCGGGTATTGTGTAATAGTGTGCTGGGTCCAGACAATACTGCTGGAGGCAAGTGATGTGGAAGTTCTCAAAGACATCTGCAAGGAGCAGAGTAGCAGACCGCAGATAGAGGTCATGATAGTCTCCCATGGTCTGGGAGCATGTGCGTGGTTTTAGTCACTGTCATATATTCCCTCACCAGAGAGTTTACTGTAGAAAGCAGCTTGATGTGGGAGAGACGTATCATTGAAATGGTGCCACCCATCCATGTGCTCATGGAGTATACAACCCTTGCGGAGCAGGAGCTCATATGTGGCAGTGCTAGGTGCATACTGCTTTGTAAGTGGAAATATTGTGGAACTGGCGACCAGCTTATCAAGTGGTGCTGGGAGGAGCTGGGCTGAGTTGATGAACCAGAGCCGATGGAGGCTGAAGGAGATGTATTTCTCCATATTGTTGGGGATGCAGCTGATCTACCCCTCTGTTTGGCAGGTGGCAGATGGAACACGACTGGGATGGTGGTGGTCTTAGGGTTGGGCGCAGCCTTAGATTACACACATTGTGTGCTGCCCACAACCACCCCCACACCCCCATCCCCACCCACTCCCGCCTCTGGACCCTCACTCTTGGTTGTTAGGGCTTCAAAGTCGGCATGATGAATGGCACCTTGAGTTGCGTGTGGTAGTTGGTGAACTGCACATCTGTCCTGTGTAGGCATTCTTATGCACATTGGTCTGCCACTGATGCCGCATCACTCTGGTTTGTGCTTGATGAGAAGGTCTTCACAAGAATAACAGTGGAAATACAACTCGGAGAAGTGCTTTCTCCCTTTACACTGACTTTGATCATAGAGCAGATGATTCATGTCCTTAATC
>JAVVLW010002965.1:0-25000 GCA_034401795.1 Chaetoderma sp. LZ-2023a
TGCATCTGTCAACATGCGCATTTGTGTGTCCGCGTCCGTACCGCTGATATGCATTTCCAATCTAAAGATAATAATAAAATTAGAGAAAATTAGATGTGGTGATCATATAACAGGAAATGGATTAATTGTGTGGCAATACTGAAATCATGGACACATCTTAGACATTATTATGGTTGATTAGATTGCTCGCCGGCCGACTGAGCAACTGACCCACCGACAGACTGGCTGATTAATGGAAATGGTGGTTTATTGAGCTGCGCTCTGCAGGTAAATGCACAGCATTTAAAAGCAGTACGGCAAGCATTAATGTATTAATTTTAATGGGTGTGTTACCAGTTAGAAACATGCGCCATTGTTATGTTCACACCATCGTAGAGTACAACTAAAAAACTAGATATCCCCTCCTGATAAAGGCCCTTGACAAACCAAATGGAATGCCATAACCATTGATGCCGACGTCATTGTATATGGATTTGTCACAGAGTTTACACTGTCAGGATTGCTGAAATCGGACATTAAAGAAAAATAGTCTGCGCACCTATTAATAATAAATAATGAAGGAATTCAGTTTTAGCCACGCCCCGACCATTTTTTGCTATGCTCCACCCACACTTCCCCCGTGTTGGGAACGATCGATCCACGAACTCCCTGACTATCAATTTCCAGAAAACTCTACAGGTAATCTATTGAATATTTTAAACTAACTTGACTGGGTGATGTTGCTGGCCATGCAACAGAGTCAAGTCAATTTTGTTTCAAAATATTCGACAGCATGTTTATTAAATAGTAAAGATATATAATTCGTACAACAACGCTTAGCCCGTCATCAATTATGCGCGCGTGGCGAACTTAGCTACGACATTCATGCCATCACGTAGTTGATTATGACGTCATGTGATCGATGGATAAACTGGAATCCTGCATTAATATTAATAATCCACATATTAAAAGAACTTAACTTCATAACTCTATGTCACAAATTTTACAATTACACCACAGATAGAACTAGTATATAGTATAGGTTGTATTGTACTAATGATGCAGAGATGAGTAGATCAAAATAACATCATTATATGTGTAGGTAAACGTAGACCCACTTGTACGAATTAGTTTTAAATGAGAGTTTCCTCGTCTCGAAAATGGTAGTACGCATGTTAAAAGTATTGCTGACTGGGTATGCAATGGTACTACAATACGGACATCCCCACGGCGTGCTGATGGACGCTATGTATTTGGGAAGATGAGTTGTTATTTTTGACAAGTGATACTCATATTTTTATGAATTTATATATCCCGATATACTTATCTGGATATATTTTCCAGCTAAACGTGTATAATTGGTGTACGGCTGATCAGGTATGCGATTATGCAGCCATACAGCTGTGCGGGTCACTTTCACTGGCAAAAATGGCGACCGAGTAGAAGCTTAGAAAACGTTGTAGTCACGCTACCCCAATCCACCTATTGAAGAAAGTGGAGGGCACAGCTACAAGTGACCAATCCTGGGTAATAGGCATACAAGGCATATGACAGCCCGAAGGCTGGAGAATAGGCAGACGGAGGAAATGACTTCCATTCTCTTAGTTGCGTATACTTACCCTGCATCATACCTTAGCACAATCAACTACGACCTTTAAAATGGAAACAGCTTTAATTAGTTCCATGCGCCTATAATCAAGGAAGTTATCCCACCCACAGGATTCTCACTTGAGTCTCAATTGAGCCGGAATTCATGCCACTTCCTAGCAAAGATGTTATGACGACAACAGCCAATCAGAATCAGTTTTTCAATATCCTAAACTACCCCTCAACCGTGTTATCGAGGGGTGGCTGAAATGGGACCTGTATGATGTGGGGTAAGTATAGGCACCGGGGAGAATGGAAGACTTTCGCTCCGTCTGTCAGATCTGCTTGCGTTTTAACTTACCATACATCATACCCTAGCGCAATAGAGAATTGGACAGCAAACTTGGAGACATGACTCATAGCAAGGGAAGAATTAACATAAACTCACCAAGCACTGAACGAAGGCGTGAATCCAACTCCTCGTCATAAATGTGAGGATGAATGGAAGTGTGATAGATGACGCTGAGCCTTTGTATTAAAATCCGTAATAGACCTAAAATGTTGCAGCCGGCCCATGATCCTTTGACTAAAAGTTAGGAAACAAAGGCGTGCCCTGCTTTCCACCGAGCAACTGCCAAAACAGTCTCAAGACAGGTATCATTAAGAATTGCAGTTGATGCAGCCATACCCCTAACGTTATGCGCATAAGCAATCAGAATTTAGCCTGGTGAAGCAATCTCAGGACAATAGGCCTACTTAATAGTATCTATCTCGATATAGAAGCCTAAGATGGAGGCTTAGTAACAGAACTGGTTTAAAATGGACCAAATATATCTAATATCTGACCTCTTATTATTAAAACGGGCATCACAATTCGTATGACAGACTAAATCTCTCATAACTAGACGTAACATTGGGATGCCCAGGGTTCTGAAACGCCTGCCTTTTCGACATAAAATCCCTGCTGGGATGGAGCATAAATCTATCACCAGTAACCTGAAATCTATCTGGTGCTACTGATAAAGAGTGGATGTCACTAACTCTGCGAGCTGATGCTGCTGCCACTAAAACACAATTTTAGGGTAATAACATCAGACATACGGATCCTAAAGATTCAAAATCTCTACCTACATGCGCGTGACGAACTAAGACAAGGTGTTATGTGTGCAAAGGGTTCTTAATTGGAGGCCCAGCATCGCCCATTCCTCTAATTAAATTATTGTCAGAAGCGACCATTATGCATCTTCCTCGAGAGGGACTTTTTCCTGCAACATATTTAAGGAGATCTCAAGTTGCCATGAACAGAGAAGGGGATCGCGTACCACCATGTGTGTTGATTTAATCAACTACTGTTGTGTTGTCACTCCGAATCAACACATGGTGGTTCATGATATGATTGACCTAATGAAGTAGTGCATCTTTGACTGCCATGCTCGAATAAGTGTAGGCGAAGAAACGCGTGTTCCAAGTTCCAAGTTCTTGATACCCTTAAGTTGTTCGGCATTATGCTCCCCATCCTTCCAGTGACGCATCCATGAAGGTCGACATCTGAGTTAAAGGTTTTAGGAGAGGAACGGCTATCATCAACTGATTTGGATCCTTCCAAAATAGACAGTGTTCCACTAGAGACTGACGAATAGGGTTCAAGTAATCTAGCTGTCCTTCCATTGGGACCAAAAGAACATAAGATACATCTGAAAAGGCTGTCTCATCAGCACAGCTCAGGGGACTAAACGATCCACACTGAGCATTAATCCCAGGAGACTCAGACACTTTCTGACTGTCCAATTTGTTCTTAGACTTAAATCCAAAATCATTTGGGTTATGCCCCATACCGCCTTCTGTGTAGGATAAACCGTGCCTACTACCAGATTGAAAAGTACACCTATATGAGTGATGATCTCATTGGCAACATTGGTGACTTGTTCACATTGATTATCCAACATGGCTGAACAATCAACTGGATAGCTTCTTGAACATTCGATTTCAGAATTCGATTGTGAACTGTTTTCAATAGCCAGTCGTCTACATACACGTGAATGTGGATATTATTTGATCTCAGAAGAGCTGCCGTTGCCGCGACTACCTTTGTAAACACATAAGGGGTCATTGTCTGGCCAAAAGGAAGAACTTGAAACTGCCGGATTTTGCATTTGTAGGAAAAACTGAGAAACCTCAGGAAATCTTTGCGAATTTTATAGGAAACAAGCAACTTTCAGATCCAGTGAGAGGGGACCCACATGCCCATCTTGAGACCTGCCGTTACAGTAGCTATAGTCTCCATTTTTAAAACTGGCGTGACACTGTATTTGTCCATGTGCTTTAGATTTACGATGGGTCTCTGTCCTCCTGTCTTTTATTGACAAGAAATATTGAGGAGTAAAACTCATGGGGATGACTTCCAATCATAAATAGGTTCTAAATCTTCTTTTCTAATAATGTTCGAAGTTCGTGCTCTAGTGATTGCTTCTGATCCAACTGTGATGGATCCGAGTCCATATTGGGTATAAGATACTGTACGATGTGTTGTTTCCCATACTGGGGCATACTCTTCTAAGATTATCCTCTTCAGCCATATGTCTGAGATATTACTGTCCCAAAACTCTGCAAACAAACATAATCTGCCTCGTATCGAGGCCAGCAGGAAGCAACATAATTAGCTCCTGATGAAACTCCAAGATTTGGCTCTTTTGAGTCTGAATGCATTAGATTAGAAATGAGATCCCTTTTTTAAATATGTGGAAAAAGCAATCTGTGGTAGCCATGGTTGGAGATTTTCGTACCTCTTCTTATATCCACCCTATCTAAAATGTTGATGATCCATAAATAGCGCATCCTGGCTGATCTAACCCCCACCCCTGTCATGTCTTAATGATTACCATCGGTGTTACATCTGCTAAATAAGGTTCTAGATCTTAATATCTGGGACTCTCGAGCTTGCTATCCTACTACAACCTGCCTTGACCTTTGCTCTTCATCTTGATATTTTCTATATTTAGTTCTAGACACGGCAGAATGTGACTGGTTGAAAACATATACGTTCTTGAGCTGCTGTTGCTACTCTGTATGTTCAGGGGGACTAAATTAAGTATTTGTCTAAATTTTATTATTTCAAATTCATCATTGATGATTTGATCCATGTGGCATCCAAAAATAGTATTCCCAAATTGAGGGCTCTTAATTAATTTTCCCTAAATTATGGGCTAAATCGCAAATGACTTAGGCATGCTCGGGTTCTCTAAGAAGCGAGAAAAGCCAGCATTCTAGTATCCAAATCACTAACTGCATTAGTAGCATCTGCTAACGATAGGATGGCTTCCTCTTTGATATTACCATTTCTCTTGTTTTCCATAAGCATGGCTTGAGATGTGCTTGAAATAAATCTATTCAAACATGATTGCGCTCACGCTGATGTCAATTCAAAAAGATTCTCTTCAGCTTGCGCTTCCTGTTTATAAGGAAGGTAACCTTTAGGCAAAAGGTGCAATGTCAATGTAGGTTTTAAAGTAGACAATGTTCTTGCAGCTGGTCTCTGTGAACATGCACCTTTAAAATATCGATGCTCTGGAACTCTGGTCAAATTTCAGACATCTTTAGGTGACATTGAAAAACGTTTCGGAACATCTGCTCACTCGGTGAGATGTTTCAATAATAGTTCCTTAGTTGAATTGTCATAGGTAATAATGACGCCTGTTGTAATTGTGAGTCATTATTCTTACTCGATTGATCTATTTCTAAAGGCATGTGGTGTCTCACCCACAGGGCATGAGGGTTACCAGTCTGTGTGATTAATACCGACATGTAAGATTCTTGATCCGTGCATGAAGCGGTGGCGTTTGTGCTTTCTGTGGTGTGACATAGAAGGTATTGTATCTGTATTTGATACTAGTTATATCATGCCATGGCAGGTTGAAGCGTAATGTGACAGGTGTATCTTTGTGCTTATCGACATCTCTTAAATATTTTTTGATACGGATCTGATATTCTCTCTTTGTTTCTCCTACATATTGTTTGTTGCAAATAGCCCATATGGAGAGATAGACTACATTCTCATGCATAACTAACCGCCACGTTTAAACAGGGATGGGTAAGCAGTTGTGGCTAAATGCGGGCACATGCGGTAATGGCTGGGAATACTGGTTATCTGCATTAGCCACACCCAGATAGCATTGTTACACACACTGGGAGCATATATAAAGGGTCATGCGTTTGACCATTGGCGTCCAAACTCTGCGTAAATTAAGAAAGCGTTAGGCAAAGTTCTCGAGTTTCAGTTATAATTATTTCTAAAGGCATACTTGAAATATCAGATGCCCAGGCCTTAGTTGCATTCCAATCTTCTACCGAGGAGTGGGTTGACAGTTTTGCATTATGTAAAATACATGATTGATCAGCTGATCTAAGAGGATCGCGTGATTTGTCTCCTGTGTGAGAACTTTGCACATGCACAGCATGGGCTGACGAGTTAGACTGAACTTCCTCCATATCTACGTCATCCGAGAAAACGATGACCGTACACGATCCATTATATTCTGTATTGCGATATAAAGGTATATCGCTCTTTACTACTGAAGGACTCGAGTATGACTCTGCTACTCACCGTGAATGTAACTGCGATTGATTTTGTTGCCACACAATACAACCCCGATATTGATCATGTAGGGACTCCACGCTACGTGATAACACTGCGCGGTGTTAAAGGGCGATGAAGGGTCATGTGAAAAACTGTGCTGACTATTATCTATGTTGACTCATCAAACCAGGGGATTTAACTTCTCTCATTACATGATCTTGACGATTCTCGGTATTACTGTGTTAACGTAACGAGTGTTTCGTGTTAGACAAACAAACAACATCATGTGATGATGTCCAATTACTGCAATTAGGACATGTGCCCTGAGCCATAGATGGGCTATCAAGCCCTCCCGCATTATCATGTGAAATAAATTGTGCAATTAGACACACCAGCGTGCTCTTGATACATAGGCCTATAGTCTGCCATAGAACTATATATAAGCTTCGCATAAAATTCACCAGAAGCGGAGACACAGCGAGTCTTTTGCGCCATCTCTAACCGAAATATGATCCAACAAAGAATCATGAGATCGTTGATCACGAGACAAAGAATCCACAACTATATTAATGTCACTGTTCTGAACACTATGAGCTACGTCGTGTTGAAAAGGACCTAGTATTACAATCACTATGAAGGAATGCATCATCTGTATCTCTGACATCATCGACAAGTTGATCACGTGATCCTTTTTTCTTGACGATCGTTGAATTTTTTGAATACTTACTTCGCGTACCTGAGTCTTTCTGCATATCAGTCAAAGAAATGGTTAACGTCTTCTGCTCTTTCTTAGAATTTCAAGGCAAACTTACATTATTATAATCTCCAGCATTGCTCAGAGGTGGAGACATTGGAACATAGGATAAAGATACATTTGAATAAGAAACAAGACCATTATTAGCAATCACCACATCCACAAGTTTGTATACTGATTTCGAAAAATCGGCAGATACAGTAGAAACCCCCTCCGTCATCTTATTCGCCATCATCTCTATCATGGTCTTAATAAATCACTTGAACCTGAAGAAGATGCTAGCGACCAAAAGGGCAAATGCGGAAAGGGGCACATCCTTATCCTTGTATTGAGAAGAAATGTGATCCTCTCCAGATGTGGGGACCAGCCGTCTATCAGAAAAGAAATCAAGAGGTGTTTCCTGAAATCACCTTTCACTCAGAACAACCCGCAATCTAAGCGCATTTATTATATGATTGACATGGGTGACCCTTGAACAACGCTTTCATTGTATTTTTGTATGACTTAGTGACACATTGGAAGGTTGACATCACTGGGGTACCCTATAAGCAAGAATATGCTAATAGATAAAGAAGAGGGAGCCTCGCCACCACCCATCCCACCCCCTCTTGATAATGATAGGGGAAACGGTCGCTATAAATACCTAATAAACCGGCGTTCTTTGAAATTAAATTACATACTTATAATAAAATGTTTCTTTATCAGGATCATAAAAGATTGTGTTATTTGTAATAGAATTACATTTAAACAACAAATCATAAGATCTATAGAACCTGGCTAAGCCAACCTCGGCAACAAGAACAACACAACAAGGACGAGGCATTTTTATCTGACAAAACGAGGCGTACTAACAAAATACGGAGGGTAACTGCCCCGCCCCACCCCCCAAAAAATATATGCCTTTCTTATTATTAATACTTCTATAACTATTTAATAATAGTAGGCATAAATGAGACCATGGGGAATTAATCACAATCCCAGATAACGACCATTCCCGATTAAAACGAGAGTCCCGGATTCATATAATATTTTATATTATTCAGATGCTAATTTTAACATATATTTTATGCACTTATCTTGCTTGATGATCCGTTGGCGACTATAATATGCCAGACAATAAAGCAAAACAAGCTAAAACCCCAGTAATCTGAACACATAAATTTTAAAGTTGTTAAGCACAATGTAGACAGTTGAAACCCCGAAGCTGATTGGTAGTTGTCGTCGTAACATACGTTGCTAGGAAATGCCATGAACTCTGACTCAAGTGAGACTCCTCTGGGTTGGATCTCTCCCTTGATAATAGGTGCAAGGAAATAATTAGAGCTGTCTAGTTTTAAAGGGGTTAATTGATTGTGCTAAGATGTGATGTAGGGTAAGTTAGAAACGCAAGGAGAATGCACGCTCTCTTCCAGATTCGGACATGCTTCCTATGATGATGATGATGATGATGATGATGATGATGATGATGATGATGATGATGATGATGTGCTGTATTCTGTGGCTGTCGTAGTAGAAACACAAGACAGCTGCAGTCAAGTACTCCTTAAAAGCAATGCTATTTGGTGAATCCAGTGTTAGCCCCGCTCATCTCTAGCTAAGCTCCATACACGCTGTGCCCTTCTTGGAACCAATCGATCCCTGTACTATACAGGTAAGCTGTTGAATATTTTGAAACTAATTCAATTTAGTGTTGTTGCTACCTATTAAACAATTAAGACATACAATTCGTACAGCTTGATTAAATATTAAGCGTTTAAGATGGACTAAATCGGGTCATTCATGACATAATTAATTATAACATCCATCTATCTGTGACGTCGTTGATTATGGCGTCATATCATTGATCGATAAACTGGTGTCATCCATTCTGAAGGCTATGGCGACTCCTATTACATAATATTTCTTTGTTAAATAACCCCCAGATGATGATCATGTAAGCTGATGCAGCTGTTCAACTTCAACTTACCATCCGTTACAATGCCAACGGACACGTTCGCCGCCTGGCTCATGCAGCTTGCCTAAGATGTAGAAAACAATATGACAAATTAACATAGAATAATGTTTCTGCAAATGGTCAATGTATCTTTAACTATTACACAACATCTATTTCAATAGAGGGATTCGTTTTTAGTCGTGTCTCTCCCAACTCTGTCTACGCTTCTCAAACGTCTGCGTTTTAGAATAGATTTGAATCATAGAAGCCTGTATGTATACTCAGCATCTACATTCCAATGTAACTAACTATAGAGGTAAGTTGTTGAGCATTTTGAAATTAATTTGACCTGGAGATGTTGTCAGAATATTCAATATAGTGATTATTAAATTATAAATTCACAAAAAGACACACAATAGAGGAATCCAGTTTTAGCTACGCTCCACCCAAATCTACCTAGCTCCGGCCATGCATTGCCCCTGTTTGGATCAATAAATTCCGGAACGCCATGAGTGTTGTTATGGCAGCAACAGTCTCGCTCCAGTCAGATTAGTTTCACAATATTCAAAAGCATGGTTTTAAATTGTAAAGACATACAACAATGCTTAGCCCGTCATCAATTAAGCGTTCGTGACGAACTTAGCTACGGCATTCTGTTGTATACTTGATACACTTGCATTTGAACTGATAGACTTATACTTTAGTAAACTGACAGATTACCGAGGTAATAACAAAACCTGTAAGTAGGCACTACTAGAAAAACTTTAATAACTACACAACTTGACTGAATAGATATTGACTATAAGTAAATATGTAAAGTAAACTAATAAGCAAATAAAGTAAGCAGGCAGGTCTGTAAGTATGTGTTCATGTCAAATGTAAACTCAGTAACTGAGGTTCTGGGATAGATCCAGAGCTAGCGTCAAACTGGCCCCCCTGCACAGGTTACCCTGGCAATGTTGGTGAGACTAATTAAGGGGCATATGCGGATAGCAATATACAACCACTTTTCCCTTTGCGCAAAGATGACTATGTATAGTCGAACCAAAATATGTAATCCGTGAAGTAAATCCAGATAGATAATTTCCTAATGGAATATAGAACTATATATCTCCATTCTCCATATCCAAGACACGAAAACGAATATGATGTAGAATATATTGAATATGAATTTGTAACACTCCGTATAAACCTGTATATACCTAGACATTAAACATGCAGCAGTATGTACATCATCTAGATGGGGCAGTTGAACCTGCGGCCTCGCGCCACACTGATACCAAGAAGGATTGTCTGACAATCATTTGACCTAGTATCCATGATGCGAACCCTTTATCCATGGTGCGGAAGTTCATCGACTTCGCCCTCTCGGGGCAAATCCATGAGATTAGATGCATGACACCCAAGTTCAAGCTTAAGAGCGCAGAGGTGAAGACGGTAGAGCTCCTGCAGGTGGTGAGCAGGTGGGAGATTATGCAGAGCAACAACACCCTGGATACCACCTATATGAACGATGAATACCGGGCCGTGGCTCCACGCGAAGGGGAAAGGGTACTATGTCATCGGGTGTAAGGAAGGCTTTACAGAATTCGACTTACAACCAGACATAGAAACACCCGTTTCAGTGCCACTCTTCTCCCTCCTCGAGAACACACGCCTGAGCCCGGCCTTGATGCAGGACAAGCTGTTCCTCTGAGTGTACACCGACCATCTTACTGATGTAACGATGAACTCTCCACGACTTCAGCTCTGGCATGATGAGAACGACCAGGAACTAAAACGTGCAGGCTCTAGGCAACGAATCCTACATGTAGAGCGAGAGCACCAACAGGTCCAGACCACGGCTAACGAGCGTCTAGAGTTGACAATGCAACGAGGTGCCTCAGACTATGTAGCTGTAGCAGTCTTGGTTCAGAAAAGAGAGGTGGTCCAGGAGGTGGGGAGCTATCCGACTTCAAACGTGTGGTGGCTGGGACCAATGTTCTCAGTGAGGTGCACAATCTGGTTGATTGCTGCCTCTATCAATAGAAAATTAAGCCTTACTCTGCCTGACCGGTGGCCACGAGGATATCGAGTTGGCGCTCTCGGGTCAGTTCCACCTCGGAGGAAGGGACACCCCACCTAACCATGGCAATAAGTTCAGCTTTCATGGTGGGAACCTATTTAGAGAGTGACGGGGCACTCGGCCGGTTGGAGTAACAGTGCTGTACTTTGGACATAGTAAGGTTCGCTTCTCGAAAAATGGAGGTATTCAGGTTGAAGACATATGGAGCATAACATCAGCTGTCACCACAGCTCCTACAGGAGCTACTACTATGGCCTCGACCATCTTCTGACCTCCTAATGCTTCATAGTCGAGCGTTGGCTCGGATAGCTTTACAGCCTCGTAGTACTCATCGATACTCTCATCAGCCTCTTGGATGTTGTGGGAGGCTTGAGCCCTTTGTTGCCGTCGGCGTGCCTCCCTTTGGTGCATATGCTCGATTGCATTGCTTTTACTCAAACTTCTCCTTAGAGAGCTTCTCCATCACCTGGTTATGACATTTTCTCTCCACCTCCGCCCCTTTATGGTCACCGAAGCTGATACCCCAGTTCGCCAATGCAAACATGCCTGCATTCAAGATTGTGGATGCCATGTCTATACAAGCACTTTAAACTCACCATATAGTCAGCAGGAACTGCAAGCAATGTATGAACCGTAAGCTTCCGAGGATCCAGTCGATGATATCGAGGACTATGACGAGGATGAGGACTATGATGAGGACTATGATGAGAGTGGCGACTATGATGGTGATGATGTAGCACCAGAAATTCCACCGACTAATCCACGAAGCCAAGGGGATTTATCGAATCTACGTGAAGGGCCCTCTTGGCCCACCATTGGCAGTTGGGGCTCTGATTGCTCTGTTCATGACGAAGACTGGCGAGACAGTCAGCAAGATCGCTAACAATGCTCTGTTGGGTGTTGAGAAGATCTCTGAGGCTATTCCAGCCATCGCCACGGGGGTAGCCACATTCTTTGCCATTGCCGGTCTATGGCTCCCATATGTTGCGATGGCACTTGCAGTCATCCACGCTGCTGAACATTTAAAACATGCTATATAAGATGGCTTCTCAGTGTGACCTGGTCAAGTCCCTTAACCGGCAAGCCTTTGTTGATAAGCTACCCTTCAGTGACGGCGCTAGCGCTGCAGAGATCAGATCACGGTGTTCACAGGTATTCGAAAAGGTGTTCATCGATGGTCAGATGAACGACGGTCGTCTTTTCCTCTGTCTAGAGTTTGCCTGAGCTATCCAGGAGAGTACAGGTGTCGACGTCAGAGATGAGGTCCGAGAGTTCATCAACCGCCTGTCTTGAGAGCCTTTACTACCAACCTGGTGGATATTACCATGAGCCTGACCAGCTGCTCGAGGCTGCACGTCGCAAGAACCATGGATTCACGTTGGAGATGATTAGCCAGTGGATCATCAACCAGGCGATGTGGCAGATATGCAGACCTCGCCCATGGCACATTATGTATGCACACTTCAATGAACCTGTCCTGAACAGAGTTCACCAGGCAGATGTGCTGCTCCTTCCACCTGATTGGGTCTGTTCCAGAGGAACATGCAAGACCTACAAGTACGCCCCACAAGTAAGCAGGTACAAGACAGCAGTGACTCTCATGGATATATCCATGAGTCAGGCGGCTGCCGGGTTCCAGTGTACCTATGAACACCCACACAATTCTTTCCACTGGCCAGAGTTGCTGCAAGTGGATGAGAGTAAGGTGTTTAGAGGTGAGAGTGCGACCCTCATGTGGAAACATGGTGTGGTGATTAGGCGAGGTGAGGCGGGATATCACCGTACACAGGCTATCACCGAGCAGTGGAATCAGACACTAGCAAAGATGCTCAGGAGATGGCTGTCCGAGCGGGCAATCGTTCCAGGGTATGGGTCAGAGGCTTGCCCATTGTGGTGGAGAGATCCAATGCTGAGGTTACTAGGCTAATAGGGCAGCCTCCCATGGTAGCCATTCGCCACTCACATGTCACTAGCTCTGGAGGAGATGACAAGTAAGAGGTGTTACTTCCTTCCAATGCTCTGGTTCAGTATGTGTATGAGCCCGGTGAGTTGGAGGGCGGACGTAGGCGAGTGACTGACTCCAACTGGTCATTAGATGTCCTCAGACTAGACAGGCATGTGGAGGCGGCTGGGCAGCCTACGCTGTACCACCTGGCATGGTCGGAGAGGAGTCCTTGACGGCTGTTTGTGCGAGAGGAGCTCCAGCTTATCCCTACAGACCCCAGCTACCTCCACCCAGAGTGCTTATATCAAGTAGACTTGCTCCAGATCGTAAGCGCTGACTGTTGGTTGAAGCATGGTAGGTTGTGTCACATGATACTCGATGGGCTCGGTGTGGACACCATGTGGTAGCACATATCTCTTTATTGTAGTAGGTGGAGAGACCAAGTTTTTCCTGTTCATATGTCACCATACGCTGGTTGCGCATACGGAGGCCTCGATTTGTGGCTTTGTCCACTACACCATGGAGGGTGTTGTAGAACCTCTGACAGGAGACCACATTCTGCTGCTTAGACATTCCCTTGGGTGAGCACTTCGCACGGCCTCTGGCCTTATCTGCGCGCGCCATGTAGTAGCACTTGGATCAGATAGCAATACCACATGTGCCTTCGAACTCCAGCTTAAACAGGCCTGGTGTTCATCTAGACCATTTGTCCGATGACAACCTGTCACGGTTGCAGGCCTGATACTCCATTCGCATCTCTGGGCATTTCACCTCATCAAGGTTGGAGTCTGCTGTGGTAATGTCCATGGAATCGGTGTCCATCTGCAGTTACTCGAAGCTGTCATGAGCTATGTAGCGGTTGAGGAAGTTGTTGTAGAACTCCAGCATTCGCAGCTTCACGAGCTCGTATAATGCTATATCCACCTGGATGGGGCAACAAAGGTGGAGTTTAGGCTTACAGTTCTGCAGCTTGTAGGACTCACCTATCTCCTCGAGATCCTCAAACCATGCGCTGCGCAGGGCTCTATCCACCGCGTGCTCATCCTTGGTGAACTTCATGTTAGTATGACATTTTAGGGCCTCGATTAGCTTCCGGTAGGCACTGTTGCCGAGGAGTTTGAAGAGCTCTGCCAAGAGCGCTTTGCTCTCATCCACATCTCCTGAGCGGCGGGCCTCTGTAACGTCGTTCACAAACAGATCAAATAGTTTCTGTGGGATGTAGTCTATGATGCCATAGACAGCAGTGATCTCTAGACCATGGGCGATATACCATTTGCGTGTTGGTGCATACAGGAGCCTCTTCTTGCCAGAAAGGACACTGACCAGCTTGGTTGGGTGCTTCCGACCCGTTTTGTCAAGGTATGCAAGCATCTCAGGAGGTACTGCCTCTACCGGGATCTCACGGTTGTAGAAGAGAGGAGGCATCTTCTCGAACTTCGTCCACATGGCCTTGGGCACCTCTGTGTCCACCTCAGCGTATGAACTGATCCTGGGCACGTGTCCGGATTCGGTATGCTTGTAGTTGGATCTACTGCATGAACTCTGAGATCAGCACTTTGGTGTTAGCATTGCGGCGGTGAGTCGGCACACTCGCACTGCCATCTAAGGAGCAGTCAACTGACACCAAGATAGGTATGTGGGCACTCTCGATCGTGAGAGTCCCTGTAGGGTGGGTCTTGATCCAATCTATAAAGGCGTCAAAGTCATAGACAATGAAGTGTGGGTATGGTACCATCCGCACTGGTACATGGACGCTTGGACAGAATTTTATACAGCAAACCCACTGTACCACAAGCGTGCGTCCAGATGCTCTCAGTTTCTCATCTCTCACGACTGTCTTGCAGTATCTTTGTTGGGCATCCTCACCTCACTGGTGTTGTGAACATCTATGCCAGTGACAGCCATGGAACTGGTATACTGTGTCAGTTGTCGGATCATAGCCATCTACGGGAGCCCCCTCGATCCAACGCTCGCCACCGTGACTACACTTTGTGTGGTGTATGTGGATTCCTCGGTTTCTCGACTCGTATTCAATCCAATAAGTAGCCATTGAACTGTCCGGTTGGGGTGGATAGAAGGCCTTCTCGTATGCTGACTGCGGTGCCTCGACTTCCTCCCCGGCACACTCGATGGTCGTTTTGCCACGTGTACTGCGGTCAGTGTGACGTTGGACATGGCATGCTTTGGTGAACTGTAGTTGACAGTAGCCGCAGATGAACGTCTGGGCCAGCTTGGAGATGGACTTAATGAAGAAGGTGTGGTGGTCGTATAATCCAATGGTTATGATGTTTGGATAGTGTGCAAGTTTCCTGGTCAGATGTCAGCTACACTCTTTGGTAAATGTGAATCCATGTCTTCGCAAAGAACTCTACCTTGTCCAGCTGATCCAAGGACGTCTTTGGCACATCAGCCACAGGCCTGGTCAGGTCATAGAACTGTTTCACAAGCTCTCGTGCTGGATCCGTACTTCTATCAGACCTCACTCCTCGATGTGCTGCCAGGTATCTCCAGAGACACATATTGTCCTTGTCGGTATCGAGTGCCGCCATTCCCTTCCTCCATCGGAGCCAGGCTGGGGTGGGCCCTGTCCCTGGCAGAGGCTGGCGATCAATGACAACCTTGACCTCAACATTGATTGATCGGACGAAGGTCCACTTGGTGTTGGGTCGATCGATATTGTCTGGGTCTAGGCGGGCTTGCTCTCTGGCCGACACCCAGGTCTGGGGCCGCTCCTAGTGTATTCATCCAGGGACTCCCTGGAATATTCTTGCGGAAGAGCATCACACAACCATCCTCGATGTGCCGGATTCGATAGGTGTGGCTATACCGAAGGTAGAAGGCATTCTGTATGGTTTTGGCTCATAAGCTAGCGGTCGCCTCATCATCTAGCTGACGCAGCTCACGGTGGCGTTGCACTTTCTTATGAGATTATCTCTGGTGCGTGCCGGAAACCTCCCAGTCTGTTGTGCTCGAGAGAGTCGCTTTTGCAACTCCTCAGCACAGGCCTTCCAATCATCTGGACCAGGTCGGCTTTGCGGGCCTTAGAGGCTATTCTAGGGCTGGATTGCTTTGCCATCACTCGAAACTGTGTTACAGTAACCATGATGGAGGCTTATAGCACTAAGGCAGCTTGTCTCTAAATGGGCACTCGGACCATGTGTGTCACACCATGTAGAATATGTATGTTCAAAAGTTGGCATATCACTGAGGATGCATGTCTCTAAATAGGTGGTCGGACCATGCAGAATATGTATGTTCAGAAGTTGGCATATCACTGAGGATGCGTGTCTCTAAATAGGTGGTCGGACCATGCATATTCATCGTACTATACATAGCAGCTTAAACCTTAGACCTATGCACTAAGTACTATGACCCTGGCATGTATTTATGTGGCCAATGTTTCAAATTCCCTATGCCTCAGGAAATGGGAGTCACGAATCACGGAATGGTTGCCAGTGGAGGGCGGTGGAGGTCATTGTCGATAGCCTTACAGTTGCAGACTAGCTGAAAGAAGCGCTCGGCGGCGACACCAATCTGTATATATGCCTAAGGTTCTGCGGGGCAGTGCGTGCCAAGACCGGAATCGATGTGACCAACATTCTCTTGGATCATCTGCGATAGTTCCTCTTGCCTTGTAGGCGAGGGAGCTTGATCTGTAGCGATCAGTGTGGTGATTGGTGTCAACTGCCCCCTCTGCAAAGCAGCGGGGGCAGTTGACACTAATCTTTAGTGCGAACAACCTCGGAATCGATGTGACCTCGATCGGATCTCGAATGGACCATCAGCTAATGCATCAGGAAGATGGCGACACGATTTATAAAGAAAAGAAATACCCAATACACCATGTCACGACTATGTACACTCTGTTTTCAGCATTACGTAGAAATCTTCAATACATTTTCCAGCAATGAGTTTTGCGACTGGATCCAGAATCGTCCGTGGCGGGTGGGGCTACCGTTATTTCTACGAAACTGGTGCGACGGGAGCGTGGCGGGGAGAAATCACACTGCTAGCTGGGGAAGTCGATTTGGACCCCACAAGGACGTTGCTGAAAGACAGTCCTGGGGAAGTCGATTTGGACCCCCACGGGGACGTTGTTGGAAGACAGTGTTGGGAAAGTCGATTTGGACCCCGACAGGACGTTGTTGAAGTAGACTTGAGTTGAAGTCGATTTGGACTCTGAGGTATGTATTTGTGTGGCCCATGTCTCAAATTCCATATGCCTCAGGAATTGACAGCATGGTGGGATCCGCGGATCACGGAACGGTTGCCAGTGGAAGGCAGTGGTATTTTCCTAATCCCAACCCTACTACTTGCCAAATGTTGTAGAAATTCAAAATAAAATGGCATTTAGTAAAACAAAATGTTGAATTAATCTCATTTATATTTTAAGCATTGAGTGTGCATATATACATGGCATTTTAAGTGCTAACGAGTAATTAATTGTGACGTGTAGTTTCCAGCATATATACAATGTATACAACATATACTAAATAGGCAGCAGCAGCAGCAACAGTAGTAGTAGTAGTAGCAGCAGCAGCAGCAGCAGCAGCAGCAGCAGCAGCAGCAGCAGCAGCAGCAGCAGCAGCAGTAGTAGTAGTAGTAGTAGCAGCAGCAGCAGTAGCAGCAGTAGTAGTAGTAGTGGTAGTAGCATCAGTAGTAGTGGTAGTGGCAGTGGCAGTGACACTGGCAGTAGTAGTAGTAGTAGTAGTAGTAGTAGTAGTAGTAGTAGTAGTAGTAGTAGTAGTAGTAGTAGTAGTAGTAGTAGTAGTAGTAGTAGTAGCAGCAGCAGCAGCAGCAGCAGCAGCAGTAGCAGCAGCAGCAGCAGCAGCAGCAGCAACAACAGCAGCAGCAGTAGTAGTATTCACGACTAACAGATATGTTTTCTTGGCTCTGCTAAATTAGGCGGATTTTGACTAAAAGCAGTATGCATGAGGTAGGGCTGTGCGATATACCGACGCCATATTTAAAACTGATATCGCGCACTGACAGATTCCAAACCACTTAGAAAATATGTGAACATATTTTCTGTTTTTAGTATCAGCATTGTTGAAAATGAAAGTACAGGCCTTTGAATTTTCTCCCACCCATCCCAGTACCACATATTCCCCTATTTTATATATAATAAAAATGCCTGTGGTAAAGGATACTAACCAGAGACAATCACAAAAAGAGCAATGAGTAATAAGTGCTGCCGAAAACATGTTTTTCCGGGAAATATATATATCATTTAAGCCGCTTCTGCTGATCATTCCATTCCCGTTTTCTCATTGGCTAGGAACGAGAAAAAGTATCCAATCACGATTCCTACTAATGAACATCGTTTATCTAATCACGTCGTGGCTGACACTTTATGATCTTTGCCAGAATGACTGGTTAACACGCGTGACATTAAACATCTGATACACGCCTGATAGACTGTTGCAAGAAGTGAAATATCTTTTTTCTCCCCACTGTGTCTAAAACAACTCATTTCGACTAGCACGTGAATTTAACAGGATAATAATAGCAACCAGGGCACGTGATCGACCTACTTAGAAAACAATTGTGACATATATTTGTAAATAATTGGTTGAACTATTCACGGAAGAGTTTGCTAGAAGACACGCATTCATATTCTCGCGAGATTTCATATGCCAGTGCGAGATAACTGAGTGATCCCAACTTCCATGGATGAAACTCGGATCGGATCGAAAGTACAGTACTCGGTCTATATTGCGTATACAGTGCATGGCTTTGAAAGATTAGATGCAGGAGGAATTCCGCACAAATTTGCCAGATTTGTTCTCGGCGTGCATAAAAAAGAGTACTAATTATGTCATTCTGTCGGAACTAGTTTGTTTCCCCTTCACTTTGATGTGGTGAAATCAATGCTATTCTATTGGCATAGATTAGAATATACGTCTGTAGACTCATTATTGCAAATGCATTTGAATCTTCAAAAACTCCATACTACTTCAAAGAACCCGTGCTGGTACAGCAGCATAAAACAGTTGTGTGCTACATTGAAACTACCATTAAATATATCATCGTGTAACTTTTCAAAGTTCAAACAATCTGTGAAATCGTTTTGCACAGAAGCATATCTTGAAAACTGGTGTACTTTAAAGGATAACCCTTCAGAGGGTAAAATGAGCACCTACACAGCAGTAAAAACTAGGTTTGGATTAGAAAATTATCTACCAACTGTGAAGAAAATGTAATGTAGAAACGTCATTACGAGGCTGCGAATATCTGCACACAGGCTAAAAATAGAAACTGGTAGATATTACAAGATAAATATGGAAGATATAGTTTGTGATTCATGTAATAGTGGCTCAATTGAAGATGAAATTCATTTTCTTATAGAATGTAGCGTATACAATGATGACAGAAATGAACCTTTTAGTACAATTGGAAAAAACAAATAAGCACTTTAAAAATCAAACAAAAGAAGAAATTATTTTGGTTAATTAATTGCAAAAATTCAGAAATATTAGTAAACATCTTAAATGACCATATACACGTTGACCTCATCCCATGCATATGCACATATGTATATAGATATAGACATTTGTTTTTTATTTTCGGTGTTCCAATTTAATCTTGACCATTCTAACAATGGAGACTTTTGCTCTCAATTGGGCGTGGTTTGATTCACAGAGGCTCCTGTCCGGTTGGGCCATTCGGACCATGTCATAGGTGCACATCCAGTGCATATACAGTTATTATTGTGTATTGCATGTGTAGATGTGGTGGGATGTGGATTGTTGGCCTAGATGGGAGTCCTTGTGGTTTGAGTGCACAGTGTTGCTTCGTTGCAGCTACAGCTTCCAGGTAGGTTGGTTGAGAATATGTAGGTCGTTATTTTCACAGCATTAAAACATGGTAAGGTCTGGTATATTATCTAGCAGGGTTTATGAATTGTTTAAGATTAAGTCTGCATTTTGCTATAATGGGTTTTTTTGTTTTTTTAATATGTTCTTTCCATAACTTTAAACTGTACTGTGTTGATTAGCCGTAATGGCATGAAAAACCAATAACGTATATAGTAATTTCCGAGTTATGAGACCAAAACGTGGCCTGTGAGTCACAGACATGTACTCGCTCTGAATACAGGATATAAATCCTTCTAATATCACGTAATTTGTATTTTTTCACGACGACTTTAAGTTTATTAGAGTATACCTAAAATTTCGGCAGTCCCAGATAATAAGTTCACACCCGCAACGATGGACATGGGGTATATTAAGCCTATGTGTAAGGCGGCAAGAATTTGTACCGGAAAATAAAACTGCTCTATTTTCGTGTTATTGACCATCGTTTTCTAAACATTTTAGACAATGGATTTCAATATTTTCGTGATATAAGTCACCTATCAAAACCGATATGAAAAGTCATATCGACACTGATATGGTTGTAAGCCAAACCGCGCAGCCCCAGCAGGAGGGCAGATGCGTGCCAGTGCAAAGCAAACAATTTACTGTGCACTGAAACCTACTTTTGTATGGGAGGCGAATTATATGCGACAATGTCCAAAATTCAGTTACTGTAGATGACTCAGATACAGATGACTAATTAAAGAACAATTACGGGATTGGTAAAAGTGTACTTTATTTGAAAGATTAGTATATGACTAACATATTGGATCCTAAATAAAAACAATAGACAAATAATACAAGGAATTACACCAATGTAAACACGGGATTATTTTGTATCCTGGGCGGTGACATTTTCTTTTAACGAGAGCGAGATTTCACGAGATCCTGACGTCATCCCCGCACCAGCGCTATCTTTGCCGAGCATGAAGGCTGTACAGTAAATATGTATATGCCTAACATGTGCTAAATTGTAATCATTAGGACATTGTCCAGTTAAGCTAGTAAGTTTTTCAAGCAATTCTAGTATCCGAAGTCGGTGGGGAATCTTTAACCCCCAGACCGCTGAAGCATAGATTCCATTTTCTCTATCCTATCAGAATGTTTTCATTTTGGTAACAATGCTGCTGTAAGTCATTTCTGTGCACGACAGAAACACGTTTCAGCAACATTTTGTTTTTAATGTACCCCGGTACTATCTCTGTAAGTAGGCTATTACGCATTTTACACCATGCGATACGGGTTAAATGAAGTGGCACACTTGACACGCGCGTATTGTCAAATTACTCAGCCGACTCAAGATATCGCTATAGTGTGTGTCGCAGGCAGTGTAAATATTTATTCCAAGAAATCATATGATATGATAATATTGCCGGAATCACAGAACCGATTGTAATAATTCTGATACCTACCTGTAGCGGCAAATTCGAAGATTTATCCAATGTTAGGGATGTTAGAATTGGCCTAGTGGTTCAAAAGATACACTCTGCTGGAAAAACTAAGCAAGCAAAATTTCAAACAAAAAATGTAGGATGCGCTCTATCCATCATCATCCTATATCAGAATAAGTATTACAGCTACATTTACAGAATTTTCTGTGCCGAAGCTTTATAATGTTTCACATAACGGGAAAATGTCCATCAAAATATCTTAATTATTGAAATTACGACAGCTTGCCGGGCAATATTGATCGGGCGATGAAAATTCCCAGATTTTATGGCAAAATATTAATTCATTTGGTGATATCTCTGGCAATATTCACGTGAGCAAAATTATAATTTGTCAGGCAAATAGCCATTTCATCCAGCTTTAAGCACACTCCAATTTAATGACAATACGCAATGGATGGAGTTTTCGAGACAAAAACCACCTCGTGCTGAATTTTACCAAAAAAAGGATAACATTCTCTGATCGTATCTTAGATAAATAATTTTTTTTATATATTCCAGTCTTTTGAACCTCTTGTCTGATATTAACATCCATTATATCATATTAATCCCGAGGTCGGCACCTATTTAGAGATCCTAGAATCATTGGAATCGCTTCAGCGGTTCGCTTGCTATTATCATTTACGAATACTTCCTTAAAATGTATACCAGCATCTATTGGCCTTCCTCCTCCAGTCACAGCAATAGCGGCGGTGCGGGGCTGACGTCGCGAGACGCGATAAAATGGCAGCGCCTTGATATGCGAAAAATTGTCAATTTTACCGACTTTATCTAGCTATAGTTGGTTACGCTATTTCTATCTGGTTATTATTCTGGCGCAATTTCATTAACCATGTAATAATCTTTCAAATAAAGCACACTTTTTATTATCCCGTAATTGTCCTTTAACCTGCTCTAGTACATAATTATGTAAAAACTATGTGCGATGTTCAAGCGTGTGTACACGGATTCTCTGCATCATTCGAAAGAATTATTAGTATAACATTACAAAGATACCGTGCAACAAGTTTTCAAAGTACACCTTTATTCTCAAAACCAAGCATGTGCGTCAAAAACCATTTTCCTGACATATACATATGTGAAATGTGATTATTCGTTTCAATTTCGGTTAAGATTGTGTTGATAGGTGATGAAATATAAATTTGCTAAGATTTTCCGCAGAATCTACCATTGTGAAAAAATGCAAAATGCATATTACACCATGCTAAGTAAATTGGCATGTCACAACTTAGTGATACCACACTTGTGTTGTACAACAAGACTCAGGATATGTCCAAGAAACCATGCTAATATAATATAGAGTCTAACCTTCTGCATACTAGGTGTGCAACGAAATAATTTTTCTTGGCCACTTTTGGAAATTAGTTCCTGGACTATAAACAGTCATAGTGATATACTAACCACGCATTATATGGTCTAAACATCCAGTGATGGGAAGATCTATTATATAAGTCAGCGAACCTGATCAACTTTGTGTACTAATAACCATGGTTTACCTTGATTAACTATGTATGGTGTAGGCTATGCAGCACGCCACGTAAAAGTACGGTGCACATAACATTACCTGGGCAACTACGGAAATAGATCCCTTGAGTCCTCGAGAAGTTTGCCTGGACCTAGCATTCCCATTAGTAGTAGATGAGCTACGCGCCTGAAAACCACCAACAGTACACACGTTAGGGGGGCAGGGGTTATACACTGACAATGGCAATAACACAACTATGGCAGTATTTAGATTATGTGCTAACGATCTACAGTTTTGATGTGGACAATGCTACCAAGTTAGAGATTTTTAACCATCTCGCTGAGACTAGGGATATGGATGACGTTATTGAGTTAGAATTGTATAAGCATCTCACGGAAAGTCGTGATCCTGACCAAGAATATTTCTATGAGACTCGTGATATAGATGAGGCTATCGAGCAAAAATTTTATAAGAAACTCGCTGAGGATGGTGATTTCGAGTTAGGAATATCTCGATGAGACATGGGCCGATCAAATCTATAAACAAGAATATCTCGATCAGACTGCTCAAACAAATACGTAGTCACGGTCGGTGTCACATCGGCATGAGGGAATTATCCACTGGCCCTTCCAGCTGCCTTGGCAAGGCTCACTTGGCAGAACGCTAAATTCCCTACCATATGCACCATGGCAGACTCTGATACGTCCATATATGGCGCAGAGAATCTTGTGTTGGGTGAGTGCTTGCCGCCTCAGCTGCAAACAACCCCGCCCCTCCAGCTCCACATCATATAAGTGGCAGACAGACTCAATCTCCTCACGTGGGTGAAAGCGGTTGTAGAACTTTTTTCCGCAATTGGTCGTTTAATGACTTATACTGAGGCTCATATTTAAGGAGTGCCCACTGCCCACTTAGCATCTAATATCATGGCTGTTTGTGAGGCAGCCACCACAGGCATGGGCAGTAGTAGAGCTATCATCTTGGGTCTATATATGGAGTGTTAAACTATTGAGAGCGAACCCAGTAAGGAAACTCTGTGTCAGATTGAGCCGTGTGCCGACCTCGATGACGATCTTCATCTCATGAGGGGCATGTGTTAACTGCTTCACTTTAACTTCAGCTAGAATAAGCAGTTCTATCACAATTTGGAATGTCTGCGGACTGGTGAGCCTGACACACTCTAGCAGCTTCACTGAGGCATTCCCATTCGAGGAGGATGACACACCCTCTATCTTGAATATTAATAGCTTACTCTGATCCATCAAAGAGGCGACGCAACATGAGCTTTCCTACAGTGACCCCAACCCTACGACCCACCCCAAGTAGGGTTGCGCCATCGTCCCCTATATAGGTCAGGAAAGAAGACCCACGGCTATAGAGCTTTCTTACCATGCCATGTTTTTTCACAACAGTAGAGAGTGGGTGCCGTTAAGGTCAATAGCTGCCAGGGTCTATATTGTAGCAGGCACGGTTGACATGCTGCCCTTCTCTGAGGGTACTAGTGCTGCAGAGATTAGATCATGGTGTATCCAAGTGTTCGGGGAGGTGTTCAGTGATGGCCCGATGACCGACGGTCATCAGTCTAGAGTTCGCCAAAGCCCTGTATGACAGAACAGGAGTCGATGTCAGTGAGGAAAGCCGAGAGTTCACCCGGCATCTCTGCCAGCCTCTCTTAAGGCACTCAATTACTGGACCGGTGGCTATTACTGTGAGCCTCACCAGCTAATCGAAGCCACACACTGCAAGGATCATAACTTCACACTGGAGACAGAATATGTGGCAGATTTACAGGGCCAGGTCGCACAGAGTGCACACTTCGACGAACCTGTCCTGGACAGAGTTCACCAGGCAGCTGTGCTGTGCCTTCCGTATGATCGTGTGGGCCACAAGACCTGCAAGTACACCCTCCACATCGATGATGTAGCCAGCAGGTGCACAGCTGTAGTACCACTTTCTGGATACGGCCAGGTAACAGCCACGTTCCAGAGTATTTATGAAGATTCACAAACACCCCTCCGGTGGCCAGAGTTGCAGCAAGTGGATGAGGGCACGTAGTTCAGAGGGGAGACTGCGGAATTCATGTGCATAGATTGTGTCACGGTGCCGAGCAGTGGAATCAGACCCTGACAGAGAGACTGTTCCAACACTAATACTCTCAGGAGATGGCGACTCCTAGCGATCGTTCCAGAGTATGGGTACGAGGCTTACGCATTGGAGTTGAGATATCCAACACAGAGGTCTTTCGCTTGATATGGCAGACGACAACTGAGATCGTGAAGCACTCAGGTGTCAGCCAGTACAGACAATGTCAAGGATCGCAGACTTCTTTCTGATGCCCTGGTTCGCTACCTATATGAGCCTGGTGAGCTGAAAGGTGGACGACGACGTGCAGCC
>JAVVLW010002968.1:0-25000 GCA_034401795.1 Chaetoderma sp. LZ-2023a
CGATTCGACCTTGAGGAGGGCAGGGTTTACCCATCAGAGCCCAGAGTGGTGTCTCTGTTAGCCATCCTCAAGAGTTTTCGAGTGGGAAACCACATTCAAGGCGAGGCGGTTCCTTCAGATGCTGGGCATAATGGTCTCCATGGAGCAGGTTATCCCGTACGATGCTCTAATGCGAAGACCTATCCAGTTGTATCTGATGTCTCTGTGGAAACAGAGAACAGAACCCCTGTCAAAACTGGTGCCAGTTTTGGAGCCGATAATATCGCATCTGCTATGGTGGAAACAGCGTCAGAATCTCCTAATAGGGGTTTCGCTGCACCTACCCCAACCCCAGCTGTCCGTTTACACGGATGCATCGCTGGAAGGGTGGGGTGCCTGCCTGGGAGAACCAGGTCTCGGGCACATGGACTCTCCCGGAGAGTCAGCTGCATATCAATCTGTTGGAAATGATGGCAGTGGAACTGGCGTTGGAAGAGTTCCTTCCGATGATCAGGGGCAAGGTGATATTGATACGGTCGGTCAATTCGACAGTAGTATCATATATAAATCGCCAAGGCGGGACCAGGTCGCCCACTCTGTGTATCAGGGTGTGGCACTTGATTCAATGGTGCAGGAATTACTCGGTTGTTTTGAAAGCAGCTCGTATTCCTGGCCGATTGAACATTCTGGCGGATGCTTTGTCTCGCAGACAGAGAATCCTGCCAACAGAATGGTCCCTCAACCCTCCAGTTCTGCGACGGATCTTCGAGCATTGGGGCAAACCCAACGTGGACTTGTTCGCCACAAAGGAAAATGCTCAAATCATGACATATGTCTCGCCGATTACAGATCCAAATGCCGTCGATACAGACGCTCTGGCGATAAGCTGGAGAGGGATGCACGCTTACGCGTACCCACCCACCATTCTTCTACCGAAGGTTTTGGTGAAGGTCAGGGAGGAACCGTGTCTGGTCCTGCTAATAGCGCCGTATTGGCCGAGCAGGGCGTGGTTCACGGATCTTCTAGATCTGCTGGTGGAAAATCCTGTGCAGTTGCCCGAGATTCCGAACATAATCTCCCAGGCCAAGGGACGCTTCCTACACGAGCGTCCCGAGATGTTCAATGACTGCGTGGATGTTATCAAACAACGTTCCACGTCGGAAGGCTTTTCTCGACAGGCTGCTGATTTCATCGCGGCTGCGAGAAGTAGGTCAACCTTCAAGTCATATAACAACAAGGTTAACAGATTTGCAGACTGGTGTGAAGAAAAGGGTATTGATACCTTTCAATCCACTATCAGCAAATAGCAGACTTTCTCTGTGAGCTGTTCTTTTGAGGACTAGCTCCCGTCACAGTTGCTGGATACAAGTCAGCTTTGGCATCATTTATCCCTTGTCTAGCCAACAGGGATAGTCCAGAGGTGGCCCAGTTAAATGTGATGTTGAGGGAATGAGCAATCTCCGACCGAGACAACCGGTAGTCATTCCAGCCTGGAGTCTATCTTTAGTGCTTAATGTACTGGCCAAGCACCCTTTCGAACCGTTGCGTTCGGCTAGTCTAAAGCATTTGACTCTAAAGGCGGTTTTTCTATTGGCAGCTTCCTCAGCTAAAAGGCGCAGTGAGATCCATGCGCTTTCGGCAGAGAGGAACCGATTTATTGTTTCTGGAGAAGGTCTGCGTCTTCTGCCAAGAGCAGAGGTTATGTCAAAGAACCAATCTTTGAGATATCCCGGCAAACCGATCATTATACCGAAGTTAACTAGGTTTGATCGTGATGCCAGTGTCTGGTGCCCGGTCCGTGCTTTGACTAAGTACAAGAAACGGACTGACTCGTTACGGTCGAACGATAGACATCTGTGGATCTGCCATAAAAAGTCTTATGGCGCCGCATCCATGGATACTATCTCTCGTTGGGTGGTCGAATGCATTCAGACTACTCACGAGATGGCGACTGGGCACCAGGTGCAAGGCGTAAGGGCAGACAATGTCAGAGGAATAGCCGCCTCGACCGCCCTTTACAATGGTGTTCCGTTATAGGACATCATGGCCGTTGCACAATGGCACTGTGAGTCCTCATTCACGGATTACTATATGAGGGATGTGTCAGACTCAGCCAATCCACTCGCTTTAGCTGTTTTGAAACGATAGTTAGTGACCACACTGCTTTTCCCCTTTTCTCACTTCGGTAAGAAAAGAACCTAAAGCAGGCATGGTCAGGCGAGAGGATGTCAACCAGATTGTGTCACTGATGGCCGAACCGGTGAATGGTTGTAGGCGGTACGTCTGAAGTCCTGTTATCATAAGGTAATTCAACAAGTGAGAGTTTTTTGTATTATGTATATGTATCATGTTCATTCATCGTATATATTCATGCTCATTCCCAGGCTAATACAAGCGATATGCAGGGAGTAGTTAACCCTCTTGGCATATTGGTGTTTTCAGGCGAGATACATGTTCGTTAGTTCTCTCCCTTTTCTTAGGAGGAAAAAGGGGGGGGAGCTGTGACGCGAATGTGATTCGGTTCCGTAAACTTGACGGTCCTTTTTAGGTCTCCGTTAGTCAAGTTTGAAGTCTAAAATCTTTCTCCAAGGGGCAAAATTAGCATGTATGGCTTGCCCCTTCCCACCAGGTTACTGATCAAATCTGGTGTATATCAGAAGTAACAGAATGGTGAGTATTGATCGAAGGAGAATGCAGGAAATGTCAATTTCCCTTTCTCCGAGATCTAACAATACTCACCATTCTGTTACGGACCCAGCCTCCCAGCCCCACGGAGGCAAGCCATAGTTTTCTCTTGTTTGGTGGCTATGCAAACAATATGAGCTCTATGGTAAACGGGTACTCGGCAGTTGGGAGCCGAGTACCCGGTTCCCAGGAGTCGGTAAAGCTTTCTAAGTCTATAGTCCTAGAGCCGCTGTCAGAGCCAGCTGTATATCAGAAGTAACAGAATGGTGAGTATTGTTAGATCTCGGAGAAAGGGAAATTGACATTTCCTGCATGTTACAGCTTTACCATCCAACCAAAAGATTAAACAAAAATGGAAATAATTATGTGGATTCTAGGTGTGAATATGGTTAAGTTGGACTCTTGCACTGATATTGTGGGATGTATTGATTATATGCATTGTATCAAGTGTAAATAATTCATTCTGTTACATTTAAGAATCGTTAAATATCAAGCATATTATTAGCCGTGTTTACAGCACCACCACCACCCCACCACGTGTCCATTACAGCCACCACCCTAAGTGTATATGTAGGGGTGGCATATGGTGGTATGTGTGATAGATATGGTGAGAATAGTTTTCAGTTATCCAAGGTCGCTTAACTTTGAAAATAATACACGCCGAATGTAGCCCAGACACTTAGCCCCAGGTCACGTAACCTGCCCAAAGCCCCCCCCCCCCCATCCCTCTATTTCAGTCTTGCTCGCAACTCCAGCTACCATAATTCATTAAAATTAAATCCATGACCAACCCACCCAGCAATGGATTCGCACCAATATATTCACGAGTATGGCTACAGCATTGCTTTATACCTGTAGCACGAAATATGGAAACAGCAGCAAAAGGGTTCCCATCCCCATACCTAAGAGAACCACTCGGCACCAGTATTCGTATGACATAAAACACTATTTCAGAACACCCGTGTATAATAAATTAACAATCTTTTTGGTTTCCTATTTAACAAGTTATTCTCCATTCGAGTGTGTGCGCTATGTCCAACAAACAGGGGCAGGAACCGCCTAAAATACATCTTATAGTGTCTAGGCGTACACGTTTAACCGTGTTTGAGCGCGGACATTTTGGAAAAAGTAGGTCCGCCATATCAAGCGTATTATTAGCCGTGTTTACAGCACAAAATGGCCGGTCATGATGTGTATTCTTGGCATAGCACGAAGCTACAGCTCTATGTTTATTAGATTGTAGTGATTGGTGTGGAGTGAGATTTCCTGTCTATATTTATCCTCCATGACGGAGTCAATATGAACACGCATCTGCTGGCACACGAGGCTCCTTGTTTAAATCATACACCGCGAGAACTGGAGTATAAGGGAGACAACTCGCGCCCAGCAAAGGCATTTGATACTTAATGTACATATCCATGTTTAAATTAATTCCCGTTTGCTGTAAGCACATTATAAATTCTTGGTTTTTATTTGCGACGCGCAACTAGTGTTACCGGGCTATTTTGCACCTATTTCTGAATACGGGGGA
Organism: Chaetoderma sp. LZ-2023a; assembly: GCA_034401795.1. NCBI lineage: Eukaryota > Metazoa > Mollusca > Caudofoveata > Chaetodermatida > Chaetodermatidae > Chaetoderma > Chaetoderma sp. LZ-2023a. The sequence continues at coordinate 4,196 of JAVVLW010002968.1, forward strand.
TTAGCTGGGTGGAAATAGCTCTGCTACACTTCAGGAAGAGACGACGGGTGAAGACGCTCTAATAAATAATACGCAAGATCTTTCTTCAAATGTTACTAATACTAAGCTTTTAATGATTCGAAACATAACTTCAAAATATGTACTTGTGATATTAAACTGTACAAACACTATTTACCTATGCTTAATTCTCTCTATCAATCTATCTTTAGCTCTATCTCTAGCTCTGTCTCTCACTGTTTCTCTCACTCAGTCTGTCTCACTCGTTCTATCTGTCATTCTCGACATTCATGCTCATTTTATATCTAGGCAAACACACATAAACAAGTTCTAAATATTCAAAGCGTGTCAAAGACAATGTCTAAAGGACAATTCTAAAAACGTGCTATTACTTGCTACATACATTAATGTTAACTACAGATTATTACCGATTTCATTCTCTATACATGGTGATAATATGGCTACTGAAATAAAATGAAAACATGATGATTATTTTGAAAACAACCGGAATGAAAGTTGCTATGCCATAGGCAGCAGCAACTTTCAGTCAAATAATTTTCAAAATACTCAACAGGCCTCACGTTGCAATCCCATGGAACCTGTTTGTTCTCCTTCGATCAATACTCACCATTCTGTTGCTTCTGATATACAGCTGGCCTTGACAGCTGGCTCTAGGACTATAGACTTAGAAAGCTTTACCGACTCCTTGGAACCGGGTACCCGGCTCCCAACTGCCGAGTACCCGTCTACCATAGAGCTCATTCTTGTTTGCATAGCAACAAGAGCAATACATGCTTTTCGCAGTGGACAAGATTGTGGATTAAATCTAAGTCTTTCTATAAATCTGTGATTGTGATAGCTAGAGATCTCTTGCAAAGGATAATTTGGATAAAAATGGATACCACCGAGGATAACCAGGTCGTATAATTCCTTATTATTCCATAGCTAAAAGACTTAGGTCTCTAAATTTCGTTGTGTCGCATGTTCCAATTTCTGACCCCAAAGAATCTGGGATGTGTGTTAACAACGCGATATGCCGGATGATCGCCTTCTTTAAACCCCAACAGGCGATCGGCAGATATGAAAATAGGTGTTTGCTACGGTATTTCTAACACGAATATCGGCTGACGTCGTTCTCCGTAGGATCCGAGCGGGTGACGTCACACCCGTGGTGCTCGGATCTTTACATGAAGAAAATTTTTCATTAATTCGCGCATCTTGTTCTGGGTGCTGCGTACTAAAAATGGTACCGGAAACTTGGGAATGTTCAAGTTTTACGTGTTATCACGATATGTTTGCAATGATCGGTGGTTTCAAAATTCTTGATTAGATGTGTGGTCTGCGGTTTTACCGTGTGCTACAGCAGTTTGTTACATTTTGTTGTTTCTCCACATATCGTTTTGGCTTTCGTTAGGAGTATAATTTATATTAATTATACTAATATTATATACTTCTTAGAGAAGCTTGGTTGTGCTTAGTTTGTCCTGACGCGAACTTGTGTGCAAGGTTGAGTCTGGATACCAATACACAGTTTGTGTCTTCCTTTTATACTTTCCAAAAAGTGGCTACACGCTGGAGTGTGACCGGATTTGATTCTTGTAGCCGGATTAGACATTTGGTAGCCAGATTTGTGGCTAGTGTAGCCGCTTGATCAAGTTGTGTAGCCGGGATTAGGTTGTCCCGTAGCCGGATTGGCTTTGTATGTAGCCGGTAGGTGTAGCTACAGTGGCCGATTTAGTTGAAACTTGAAAGTGTAGCCGGATTCGTGTATGTGGTGTAGCTGGGAGGGGTAGCTACTGTAGCCGGTTTGGTTTGAATAAATAAGACATTGTAGCCGGTTTTGTTTTCTAAAGTAGCTGGTTGCAGCCGTATTGGTGCATCCATGGTCAGGAAATTTTATGAGGTTGAAAATTTCCTGTTTAAAATGGCTAGTAACGGGTGGTCATTATGTCTATTTGTGGCTATCATCATAAATTTAGTTTAACTCACCCCAGGGAGACCGATTATCAGTGGCAATGGGAGCCCTACTGAACTCATCAGTAGCTTTGTCGATGAACATATCAAAATTCATCTTCACAATATTAAATCATACATCCAAGACACCACTGACTTCATAAACAAACTAGAAACTTTTGGCGCCATAGCGCCTCATGCCATTCTAGTTACTATGGATGTCACATCACTATACACTAACATCCCTCACAATGAGGGTCTTAGAGCTGTATCCCAACATTTGAGAACACATGGCTGTCCAGGCACGCTAACACCACGCAGATTGCTAACGTTACTAAAACTAGTGCTCACATGTAACAACTTGGAGTTCAATGATGAACATTATCTCCAAATTGGCGGTACAGCTATGGGCACTAAACTAGCACCCAGCTATGCCATCATTTTTATGGCCCAACTCGAAGAAAAAACTCAGGACAGCTGATACACAGCCGGCCCTATACTATCGCTATATTGATGATATTTTCATAATCTGGACCAAAGGTACCGATACAGTAGCAAAATTCATAACACATATGAATAACGCACACACAACGATCAACTTCACAGTAGAACAATCCACAAATTCCATCAATTTTTTGGATACAAGTGTTTATCCTCCCGAATAGACACTTAGGCTTCGACCTCTATACCAAACCAACAGATACACACGGATATCTACACTTTTCATCGGCTCACCCAAACTCTTCCAAACAAGCGAGCCCATATGGTCAATTTCTGAGACTACGGAGGATCTGTAGCAGAGAAACAGATTTTCTCAAAAACGCCCATGAAATGGTTCACCACTATGCTATCAGAGGATACCCAACAGATACCCTCATCACCAGCCTGCATAGAGCAATACAACAAAACCGCTCAGATCTACTTTTGCCAAAACCAAACAAGGAAATCAACACTCGGATACCATGTATCACTGATTTCCACCAACACAGCAAATCAGCCCAAAAAATCATTAAATGCCACTGGCCAACACTACAGTCCAGCCCAAAATGCCGGGCAACATTCACAGAAACACCTATCTTTGGCCATAGACGTAACCCGTCCTTCAAGGACACACTGGTCACTGCTAAATTTACAGACCCAAGGAAATTCGGACAAAAAGGGAAAAGCATAGCAAACCCTATACATCCATGCGCCAAAAACAACTGCTTATTTTGCAAAAACATGGACAGCACAAAAAGTTTCAAAAGTTCACTCACTGGGCTTAAATATTCTATTAAAACAAAAACATTCTGTCACACAATGAATGTTATCTACCTACTTAGCTGTAACGAATGTCGCAAACAATATGTAGGTGAAACTAAACGAGAATTCCAAGTTCGCATCAAAGAACACATGAGGGATATCAAAAACAACAAAGACACGCCTGTAGCACAACATTTTAATCTCCCCAACCACGGACCCACAGATGTCAACCACAGAATCATCGAAGTGTTACGTCACGATCCTGATAGCACGGAAGCCACAGCTTTCCGCAAGGACCGTGAAAAATTCTGGATCCATCAACTACATTGTATGGACCCAATCGGCATCAATGACGCTGATTGGTAACCATCATCTACCTTTGGTAGTAAAACTTATAATTGGTAAATATACCCCGAATGCTATGCGATATGATTCCTGGTTCCGTTATACATCCTGGAGGATCAATTATGGGTGTATTTATGCCCGCTTCGTTCTTGTCGTCATAATCAATGCGATCTTTGCTGTAACGTTGCGGGGTGGGGTGCGGGAGGGTTGCAGTTAATTTATGGTCAAATTATTTGAAAATTAATTGTCTGCCTTCCATCCGTGTGTCGTTCCGCTTGCTTATTGTAGGTTTGTGCTTATTTATAGGCCAAGCCAGCCCCGCCATCATGTGACGAGTGCCACAAATTCGTACGGGTCATGTTTACGGACCATGTGTGCTTTAGGTGTACTCCCTGTAACCTAGATGATAGGTGTAGTGTGTGTGCAGTGTGGTCCGCGGAGATGATGTTAAAGTTCCTTGCCCAGAAGGATGTGGCTGGGTCTGACGCGGGGTCAGGCGGTGCGAAGGTAAATCGTGGAGCGTCCGGTTCGGCCGGTGGGGCCACTCCACGTCCCCAGCTGGAGGTGGCGGAGATGGCGGCGTGGTTCGGTCCGGCTATGCAGGGTTTTCTGCATAGCGTTCTGCCCACGCTGGTGTCGTCACTGCTGCCGAAGGTTGGGGGGCAGTTTCTCTCCACGCCTGGTAGGGACCCTGTCCATGGACAGGGTTCTGGACTGGTCACCGAGGGAGCCGTCTCGTACGGCCCCCTGGCGGTCCCGTCGGGCTCCGGCCTGACGCGTTCCGTCTCTCTGCGGCCACCTTCGGGTGGTCCAGTAGCGGTGGCCGGTCCGTCAGTTGTGTGAGCCATCCGTCAGGACGGCTCCACGGTTTCCTCGTCTAGTGAGGACTCTTCGGAGTCTGAAGACGAGGAGGCCGAGGAGGAGAAGTTGCTGCGGCTTGTGATGCCACGGGTGGAGAATATGGAGGTCGATTCCGTTCCGGATGGAACCATCCTCCATCTGTCTGGCTTGGCGCAAGCCAGGGCAGCGGCTCCGCCCATGGTTGAGGCCAATCTGGTACCAGGCACCGGTCCCATGACGGTTGGTTTGACGCCAGCCGACACGGTGACTGGTGTGCCGGGCCGGGCGTGGTACTCGCATATCTCGCCTGGTCCGGCGGTCGGACATGGGGTGCCGTTTCCGCGTCTGCTATGGGTCCGCACGTTTTTCTGTGCGGACCTACCCCATGGACTGGTGTGTTTCATGGGGTGGCGGCGGAACCGTTTGGTGCCGGAGTGCCTGGCGTGTCAGCCGCGGCTCCTTGCCGGGAGGCCGTGGCTGGCAGGCCCGTGAACGCGTCAACGGGTGACGTGTTCACAGGTGTGTCCTCGGAAGTAGACTGGTCGGAGGCTCTGGCTTGGCTAGCCAGGGTTGACCCATCTGTGGTTTTGGCCACGGCCGACGAGGATGCGCCCCGTCCGTCGGTTGCATCGATTAGGACGGGGATCTTGCCCGCAGCCCGGATCTGTGGGACTGGATCCACGGTTCATAGAGTTGCTGGATGCTATTTATAGCAAGCAGCTCCTGACCAAGGGCCAGCTCCCTGCGGCCTCCAGGGAGGTGCGGGCGAGGTGTCGTATTCCACGGGGGGAATACGACAGATATGGTGTGGTACCATCGGTCACCGAGGATGACCGATGGGTTCTGGGCGTTCAGAGTGCTTGAGCGGGTGGCCCCGGTCCGACATTTGTGGACAAGTCCCAGGCACACCGTGATGAAGTCCTGTCCCTATGCGATGAGGGTGTGAGGGCAGCTATGAGTGCTGTCAACCATTCGTATCGCCTTCTTCAGTCGGTGTGGGCTGAAGTGGGGGCAGGCCACCCTGTGCCACCTGTGGCGCTTTCGTGTGTCAATGACGGCTTGGTGCTGTCTATGGACGCACTGGCAAGGGTGCAAGCGCGTATGACAAAGTCCAGGAGGCAAATGGTTCTTGACCATATGCGTCCGGCTACGGCAGTCAGGGAGCGTCTTCTTGGGACACCCCTGACAGGGCCTAGCATCTTCGGTGGCCCGGCGCGGGCCATCCTAGAGGACACTGCCAGCATTGCGCAGAATCGGTTGGCGGTAAACCTACAGCTGGAGCTAGTGCGGCAAGTGCACGCACTAGGGGCTGTAGGGAAACCATTAGCTGGCCAACCTTCGAAGAAGCAGAAGAAGCAGAAAGGCAAGGCGAAAGCTGAGCCTACTGCAACTTCTGCTTCGTCTGGGTTTTCTCAGCCGCCGCCGGCTAAGAAAGCCAGGAAGGTTGTGGAGGCCCCTACCCTTCCCAATGTTGCTCCTGATCGCCCTAGAGGCGGGAAGGGGAAGGGTAAGGGTAAGTCCTCCAATGGCGGAAAGAAGGGAGCGGATCGTACCTGAGGGCACGAGAGCTCCCTTCATATCCGCCTGGACCGCAGCTGTGCGACAGGAACAACGGTGCCAGTTATACCTGCCGAGCCAAGACGGAAATGGTTCTCTCTCTCTCTCTCGTTAAGAAAGGGGGTGGGGGTGTGAGCGGACCGCGAGCCGGACAACCCCGTTAGACGTCGTGGCGTCTATGGTGGGTGGAAGGCTCATGCGTTTCGTCGAGGCCTGGCGAGGTGTGACGTCAGACTGTCTGGTCCTGGGATGGTTATCCCAGGGGTACATGCCGGAGTGGTGGGACTTTCCGCTGCAGAATCTGTCTTTGGCACCTGTCTGGACACCCGTACCACGGAAACCAGACAAGTTAGAAGCCGTTCAAAACAAAGTGTCGGGTTTGCTTCTGAAGGGAGCAATAAAACCAGCGAACCCGAACACTTCAGGCTTCTATTCAAATATGTTTCTTGTCCCCAAGAGCACAGGGGGATGGAGACCCATACTCAATATCAGGCCATTAAATTGGTTTATCCATATGCCTCGGTTCCAGATGGAAACACCGAGGTCGGTAATGGCGGGATTGAGGAAGGGAATGTGGTGTGTGTCGATCGATCTGAAAGAGTCATATTTCCACATTCCTATGAACAGGAGTTGTCACAGGTTTCTGAGATTTGCGTTTCAGAATCAAGTATGGGAGTTTACTGTTCTCCCGTTTGGCCTGTCGACAGCTCCGAGGGTTTTCACAAGAGTGGTCCTTGCGGTGACAGCGTTTCTCAGAAAAGAGAACGTGGCGCTACACACCTACATAGATGACTGGCTGATCAAGGCAGACTCGGCAGCCAGGTTGAACGTGGATACTGCTCTGACTCTGAAGTTACTTTCAGATCTAGGCTGGATAGTCAACAAGGAGAAATCCGAGTTGACACCCACTCAACATTTCGTTTATTTGGGAATGCGATTCGATCTCGAGGAGGGCAGGGTTTACCCGTCAGAGCCCAGAGTGGTGCCTCTGTTAGCCATCCTCAGGAGTTTTCGAGTGGGAAACCACATTCAGGCGAGGCGGTTTCTTCAGATGCTGGGCATGATGGTCTCCATGGAGCAAGTGATCCCGTACGCTGCTCTAATGCGAAGACCTATCCAGTTGTATCTGATGTCTCTGGAAACAGAGAACAGAACCCCTGTCAAGACTGGTGCCAGTTTTGGAGCCGATAATGTCGCATCTTGTATGGTGGAAACAGCATCAGAATCTCCTAGTAGGGGTTTCGCTGCACCTACCCCACCCCCAGCTGTCCGTGTACACGGATGCATCGCTGGAGGGGTGGGGGGCCTGCCTGGGAGAATACCAGGTCTCGGGCACATGGACTCTCCAGGAGAGTCAGCTGCATATCAATCTGTTGGAAATGATGGCAGTGGAACTGGCGTTGGAAGAGTTTCTTCCGATGATCAGGGGCAAGGTGATATTGATACGGTCGGACAATTCGACGGTAGTATCATACATAAATCGCCAAGGTGGGACCAGGTCACCCACACTGTGTATCAAAGTGTGCCACTTGATTCAATGGTGCAGGAATTACTCGGTTGTTTTGAAAGCAGCTCACATTCCTGGGCGATTGAACATTCTGGCGGATGCTTTGTCTCGCAGACAGAGAATTCTGCCAACAGAATGGTCTCTCAACCCTCCAGTTCTACGAAGGATCTTCGAGCATTGGGGCAAACCCAACGTGGACTTTTTCGCCACAAGGGAAAATGCTCAAATTATGACTTATGTTTCGCCGATTCCAGATCCAAATGCCGTCGATACAGACTCTCTGGCGATAAGCTGGAGAGGGATGCACGCTTACGCGTACCCACCCACCATCCTTCTGCCGACGGTATTGGTGAAGATCAGGGAGGAACCGTGTTTGGTCCTGCTAATAGCGCCGTATTGGCCAAGCAGGGCGTGGTTCACGGATCTGCTGGTGGAAAACCCAGTGCAGTTGCCCGAGATTCCGAACATAATCTCCCAGGCCAAGGGACGCTTCCTACACGAGCATCCCGAAATGTTCAAATTGACTGCGTGGATGTTATCAAACAACGTTCCACGTCGGAAGGCTTTTCTCGACAGGCTGCTGATTTCATCGCGGCTGCGAGAAGGAGGTCAACCTTCAAGTCATATAACAACAAGGTTAACAGATTTGCAGACTGGTGTGAAGGAAAGGGGCATTGATACCTTTCAATCCACTATTCAGCAAATAGCAGACTTTCTCTGTGAGCTGTTCTTTTCAGGACTAGCTCCCGTCACAATTGCTGGATACAAGTCAGCTTTGGCATCAGTTATCCCTTGTCTAGCCAACAGGGATAGTCCGGAGGTGGCCCAGTTAAATGTGATGGTGAAGGGAATGAGCAATCTCCGACCGAGACAACCGGTAGTCATTCCAGCCTGGAGTCTACCTTTAGTGCTTAATGTACTGGCCAAGCACCCTTTCGAACCGTTGCGTTCGGCTAGTCTAAAGCATTTGACTCTAAAGGCAGTTTTTCTATTGGCAGCTTCCTCAGCTAGAAGGCGCAGTGAGATCCATGCGCTTTCGGCAGAGAGGGACCGATTTATTGTCTCCGGAGAGGGTCTGCGTCTTCTGCCAAGAGCAGAGTTATGTCAAAGAATCAATCTTTGAGATATCCCGGCAAACCGATCATAATACTGAAGTTAACAAGGTTTGATCGTGATGCCAGTGTCTGGTGCCCGGTCCGTGCTTTGACTAAGTACAGAAAACGGACTGACTCGTTATGGTCGAACGATAGACATCTGTGGATCTTCCATAAGAAGCCTTATGGCGCCGCATCCATGGATACTATCTCTCGTTGGGTAGTCAAATGCATTCAGACTACTCATGAGATGGCGACTGGGCACCAGGTGCAAGGCGCAAGGGCACACGATGTTAGAGGAATAGCCACCTCGACCGCCCTTTACAGTGGTGTTCCATTAGAGGACATCATGGCCGTTGCACAATGGCACTGTGAGTCCTCATTTACGGATTACTATATGAGGGATGTGTCAGACTCAGCCAATCCACTCGCTTTAGCTGTTTTGAGACGATAGTTAAGTGACCACACTGCTCTTCAACCTTTTTTCACTTTGGTAAGAAAAGACCCTAAAGCAGGCATGGTCGAGCGACAGGATGACAACCAGATTGTGTCACTGATGGCCGGACCAGTGAATGATTGGAGGCGGTACGTCTGAAGTCCAATTATCATAAGGTAATTCAATAGTGAGAGTTTTTTGTATTATGTCTATATATCATGTTCATTCATCTTATATATTCATGCTCATTCCCAGGCTAATGCATGTGAATATGCAAGGAGCAGTTAACCCTCTTGGCATATTTGTGTTTGAGGCGAGATACATGTTCGTGGGTTCTCTCCATTTTCTTAGGAGAAAAAAGGGGGGGGGGGGGTGGCAGTGATGCGAATGTGATTCGGTTCCGTTAACTTGACGGTCCAGACCGTTAGTCAAGTTTTAAGTCTAAATCTTTCTCCAAGGGGCCAAAGTAGCATTTATGGCTTGCCTCTTCCCACCAGGTTACTGATCAAATCTGGTGTATATCAGAAGTAACAGAATGGTGAGTATTGATCGAAGGAGAATGCAGGAAATGTCAATTTCCCTTTCTCCGAGATCTAACAATACTCACCATTCTGTTACGGACCCAGCCTCCCAGCCCCACGGAGGCAAGCCATGGATTTCTCTTGTTTGGTGGCTATGCAAACAATATGAGCTCTATGGTAGACGGGTACTCGGCAGTTGGGAGCCGGGTACCCGGTTCCAAGGAGTCGGTAAAGCTTTCTACGTCTATAGTCCTAGAGCCAGCTATCAAGGCCAGCTGTATATCAGAAGTAACAGAATGGTGAGTATTGTTAGATCTCGGAGAAAGGGAAATTGACATTTCCTGCATTCCACTTTGTTCCACTTCAGAATGGACTTCAGAATGAAAAGGGCTTAGCCGGGCGTAAGAACCATTTTCTAGTACAGTACAGCACAGAAATAATCTAACATATTGACAAAACAGAATAAAACATACTGTGGACTATTTTGACCCCAACTGGGTTGGAAGCCCTTGCTACCCAGGACAGCAATTGTCTTTCACTCGAATTATGCCCAAAATACCCAACAGAACATTTCTTACTAACTTGTTTCTGTTTACGTCTTTTTGATACATTTTGTTTTACTTTTGAGCTGCACTGCATACGGGCAATTTTATGAAAAGGTGAGGAATTAAAAAAGTCCAAAACATCATATTTTCAACAAGCTGGGTACTGGTAATCATGCGTCTATTGTGGATATGGCTATTGTTCTCCGTGTGTAAATCATGATTGACGGCACGTGGTTTCTGCTGTACTGACAGGGAGCACTCACGATATACTGTCGAAAAGGCGGATTTTATGATAAATATAGAATTCTACACATTTTTATATGTCCATATGAATGAGTGATACGCTTTGACTTGTAGACCCGTCACACTAGTATAAGCCTGTTCGTATGTGTGTCCGTCCATCTCTATGGCTGCCTGGCTGCCGGTCGGTTTGCCAGTCGGTCGTTCAGTCATTCGGTCTGTCTGTCATGCTGTCTGCCCGCCAGCACATCCGTCCGTCTGTAGGTATATACATGTATGTCTGTCAAATCGTTCACATTTTGACAGAGCCGCCTATGTAGCAACTATACCGATCTCGCATTTGTTACGGTACATGTATATAATATGGCTTGGAAGCGTGTGTTCTGCAAATCATAGGTGTGTATTATATTATTCCACATATCAGACGACAACAATACAGGTGTGCAAATGGATAGAGGCAGACCATTTCTAGCATATCAGGTAATTTATTGAGAACCCTAATTGGGCATACCTCTTCGTCAGTGACGGAACTAGGAAATTGTTGGTTAGGGGCACTAAATGTGGGTAGGTCAGGGTAGGGGCACCAAGTGGGATAGGTCAGGGAGAGGGGGCGGGGGCACAGGTGGGTTTTAATGTCAAGCACTAATAAAAAATGGCGCATGACAAATAAAAAGGTGTGATGGGATGTCAGGTCCCGGAAAAAAATTAAATCTGGGTGCTCTCAGAATGTTGCTCGTGTCGTCCCAGACAAGGTCATTCCCGAGAATATGCCACTGGAATGGCTGTCTCGGTTCCTGAGACAGTCATTACAGCGGTAAATTTTCCAAAATACTCCAACCCCCTCCGGCAAATGGACAGAAATTTAAAAATAAGAAATACATGTATAATTGCCCTGATATTACAGCGGTGTTTTACAATCTTTCATGAATTGATCATTCAGCAGTAAATGTTTAATGGTGACTACATACAGCTGTAAAAGTGGCAACGAAATCAGATTACAGTGAAGTTATCCTGAAGCATTAATATTTTTAGAAAATATTCTGAAAAGTTCTGTGACGATCGTCTTCTTCTGAGCCGCCATTTTAATATGATGTTTGCGGGCGCTATTATTTTGGATTCTATTGTTTTCGCGTCTATATATCTCAGCTCTACTTGGTTTTAGCATTGCAGGAATTTTATACTGAGCATTGGACAAATCCGATAACAATAGAATCCCAAATAATGGCGCCTACAAATTTCCAAATAAAATGGCAGCTCAGAAGACGATCATCACTGAATTTTACAAAATATTTCTCTAATCTTATTGCTTCAAAACAACTTATTTTCTAACCCTATTGTTTCAGGATAACTTTAAGCATGTGTAGGTATAACTAACATCTATAATGATCAGGTATTATCTTTATGGACCATTTTATAGCAGTCATTATAGACAGGTTTGATAATCGTTCAAAAAGTTGTCACTGACACTGTCACTGTTGGCTGACAATACATGTAACTTTTGGGCCGAACAGGTGCATCTTTAAGACAGTAAGACAAGCGGCCACCTGATCATCTGCCTTAAAGAAGCACTCATTTAGGCCCCAAATCAGGACTCTGTTATAGACATGTTTGGTCATACAGGGTTCATGTACCGCCCGCAAAGTTAATTTGCGCCATCCAATTGCCCAGAAATTATTCAGAGCTATTGAAATTATTATTACTATCATTATATCATTCAATTAGATGCTAATGACACTCTTTTCCGGAGCAAGGAAGACTCCTTCAGTTCCCGTAGAGTACACGTATGTTCATTTTTGCATTCTTCTGAAAAGAACGGGCAGCTTAGGCACTGATCGGACAATATGATTTATACTTGAAATCAGATTTATGACAATAATTTTATTGAAAGTTGCAGCTGCAGAATTCAACCAAATATGGTGTGAGATATGCATAGACATCTATATTAGGCTCCATAATGCTATGTTCAAAGGGTAACTAAATGGTTGTCAATAAATGAATGTGTCTGGAAGTCAGTTATATCGCATGGGCATGTCACACTGTATTACTTCAATCCAGAAATCTGGCTTCTGTTAGAATCGTTTTAACCAGATCCAGCTAACATGCCTGTATAAAACATTACCCCGAAACATTGAAATTGCCAGTTGGCCAGCGTGTCTTATCATGAGCATTATGCAAGCAAGAGAATACATGTACAATGTGGCAGGCTTTTCTGTAAATGTTAGAAGGAAAACTGTCGTTCATTTTGAAATTGGTGTTGCAGCAAGCTGCTAGCTGGCAACGACTTTCAGCAACGCCAATTTAATTTTAAAATGAATTGTTTTAATAAGACAGTGACTACTTACTCGATGCAATTGTTCATGCCAAGACTGTCGATCTCAGTATTTTGGGGGAATGATTTTATACAGAGGACTGTTACCATTGGCTTCGATTGACTATTTTATAATGACCATTGAGATTTAAAGTTGATCGCGTTCTAATTCGCATATTATGTATATATTCATTCACTCAAATTTACCAGAACAGATGTTGATCCATTTGAGCTTAGATAGAATAATTATAGCTTGATATCATGCAACTTGAGCTGAACATTTTTACAACCAATTTCACTGAAAGGTGTAGTCACTTTAGACTCCTGCAACTTTCTGTCAAATTAGTTGCAAAATAATGTGCATGTCTTTACATCTAGTTATATTTCTATTAACTCTAGTCAGAGTTGTCTTAATCAGCAGCCACTTTCATATATTTCATATAATACTCTAGTCGAGTTGAACTGTTTTAGCATATAGAAACAATTTCCAGGCCAGCTGTTTAGTTCAACATTATGTAGTATATGCAACAAATTGTATAATATGAATGAAACAATACAATTATTTACATGTATGCTAGAATTTTGTATTAACTTTTAGTTTTAGACAAATTCTGTACCAGTAAATTACTGCTTGCTGATCACGTGCACTTAGGCTGCTTGCTGATCACGTGCACTTAGGCTGCTTGCTGATCACGTGCACTTAGGCTGTTAACGAGATGGATTAGTATAGCAATGGTAAAATGTACTCTTTAACACTTTAACACTCATAGAATGACCAAAAACAGCTAATGCAGTGGTCTTGAGAAATGTCCATTTGCAGACCAAGAGAAGACTATTTTTGAAAATTTACCACAAGAATGACTGGCTCGATAACCAAGTATGCAATCCAGCGGTAAATCTTCAAAAATAGTCTTCTCTTCGTCTGCAAATGGACATTTTCTAGAAAATTGAAATTATTCTTTGAACAAATATGAGTGTTAAGGGTTAAAGTTATCCTGGAGCATTTCAACTAAGAAGGACTGGTTATCAGCCATATAGTTTGCGATTGATCAGTGACATTTCTTTGAAAATTTATTATTAACAATATGGCGGATAGCCAGATCCTCTTAGGTATAGACCTACTGAATGTGGAACGCAGAGAATGTAAAAGCCAGATAGACTAACCAATATTTTCTGTGAGTAATACATCTAGGTAGCCTCCTTGGTACACGCGTGCAGTAAAGACTTCATGGAAATGTCCATTTGCCGGTCAAAAGAATAATATTTGAGAACACTTAACACTGGAACGACTCGTTTGAGAGCCAGTCATTCCAGTGGTAAGTTTTCTAAAATATTCTTCTCTGAGCCTGCAAATGGACATTTCTCAAGATCGGTACAGAAGTCATTTCTGGCCAGCATGACCATTAAAGGGTTAATCTCTGAACCTTGACAGTTTCTGTTTCTCTGCGACAATATCAGCAGTTGGTGGTGATTGCACAGGTGCAATTGTTGGAGCGATTCTCCGTGGGTCATCCACGTTTTGTACAGTTGCAGGACTACTCAATGTTGTTAAATCCGACTGCCTAACAACTTTATCGACTAGCTCTCCCATGTAGACAAATCCTTTCGGTTCTTTCACCTGGGTGACTGTCCAATGACCAGCTTTCTTCGAGAACTGTGTGTGATACCTAGCCGAAACATATATAATTTTCAAGCCTACCCGTAATGGATATTCTACAAGCCATAAAAAATAACAATGAAAGGCAAACTATAGTCACAAGTCCTGATTCAGTTTAAAAACAGGAGTAGATATTAACATCTTTATTGACCTATCCTGGAAGATAGCTGACAACAAATTCCTACCTGCCCTATATATGGAATTGCTTTCAACATCAAATCCTCAATAGATCAACTTCTTTACAATGTGAGGATTTCTGTTGGATATTTTGAGAGTAATCTGACCGGAAGCCATGCAGCAATGGCTTCCAGTCAAATTAATCTCAAAGCGTTCAATAGCTTTCCTGTATAGTTGCCCTGAAATTCAAATTCAGTGAAACGGTAAACCAAATGCGTGATCTTTTATTCCATTTAATCTGTTTAACCGTGGCATTTCTATTCCAAAGCAGCCATACAATAGAGGAATTCAATCTGCCATTCAAGTATATGATGTCATAATAAATTACGTCACAGTTACATGTAGACTGACATCACAATCAAAATATGTCATGAATGGTGTATCGAAGTACGTCAGGAACTCTTAATAACCATGCTGATGAATAGTTTGAAACTACATGTACTTTGACTGGACACTTAGTTTTCTGGAAATTAAGAGTCAGGAAGTTCACGGTTTGATTGATCCCAACATGGGTGAAGCATGGATAGAACTTAGCTAGAGATGGACGGGACATAGCTAGAGCTGGCAATTAAGAGTCAGGAAGTTCATGGTTTGATTGATCCCAACATGGGTGAATCATGGATAGAACTTAGCTAGAGATGGACGGGACATAGCTAGAGCTGGAAATTAAGAGTCAGGAAGTTCATGGTTTGATTGATCCCAACATGGGTGAAGCATGGATAGAACTTAGCTAGAGATGGACGGGACATAGCTAGAGCTGGCAATTAAGGGTCAGGAAGTTCATGGTTTGATTGATCCCAACATGGGTGAAGCATGGATAGAACTTAGCTAGAGATGGACGGGACATAGCTAGAGCTGGCAATTAAGAGTCAGGAAGTTCATGGTTTGATTGATCCCAACATGGGTGAATCATGGATAGAACTTAGCTAGAGATGGACGGGACATAGCTAGAGCTGGCAATTAAGAGTCAGGAAGTTCATGGTTTGATTGATCCCAACATGGGTGAAGCATGGATAGAACTTAGCTAGAGATGGACGGGACATAGCTAGAGCTGGATTCATTCATTAAACCATAATTTAATATTTTGAAACTAATTTGAGTAAAAGCAGTTGCTGCCTCAATTATGGTTCATATGTATTCAGTATTTATTGCCTTGTCCAGTACGGCAGATATTGGTTAGATTTCACCTGCCTAATCAGAGAAATGAGAAACACTGGGCAGATGCCCAACCCTTAATGTCTAAGCTGGCATATGTACAGCTTGCGAATCTGAACTGCAATTCCAACAGAATGATTTGTTGCAAGGTACCAAGTTGATATGGACCAGAGGAGGCACTAGGGTATTCTCTGGGAATGAAATCTTTGACATATTTTAGTTGAGTTGGTGTAGGTCACTAGTATACAACTCTGGTTGACGCATTTTGGCTGATACACAATGCTAGCCAAGTTCTAGTCATATACATGTAGCATTGCATTACCAAATCTGGCATGAATTTCTGAAAGTGTTCTGAATGTATACTCCAGAGAGCAGATTTTGATGAACATACTAAGTAGTTGATAAATAACATGTTTTGATGAATCTATGCTGGCGTTCTGAAGTTATGCTCTGGAAACGAGTGTAAAACAAATAATTTGCTATGATGATTAAGAACCAATATCATTGGGCACCAACAGATGTTTGTTTTAAAGGCGCATTTGGCATACATGTACATGGCCACGTAATGGCCACACCTCTTGCACAAAATGACTGGTTCATTAAGACAGGTGCTAACAATTGATGTGAATAACTAATTAAACTAAACGCATATATTAGTACTCACATAATGTCCTCTGCTCTGGTCCTCTGTACTGCACAATGCAAATGCTTGTTGTAGTCAATTGCCGCCAAATAGCACCGTGCCTTATATACGTCATAACTGAAAATATAAAAGCCTGTCACATTAGCATACTCATTCTCAATAACAGCCTGTCACATTAGTAGACTTGTTTCCAATCACAGCCTTCAACCATTTAATACTCAAAATTGATCAGGAACATAGTTTTCTTTATAGAGAATATTGATTTGCAGACCAAGAGAATACTATTTTAGAAATCTTATCACTAATAACTAATTCTCTGAGGCAGTCATTCCAATGTTAGATTTTCTAAAAATATGCTTCTGATCTCCAAATCGACGTTGTTCAACACAACTGCCGAAAGACATTTTTGGCCCTTTGGAAAGGTAAAGGGCTACTTAACGGAGCTGTGCCAGTGGAATGTATCATACCTTTGTTGGATTTAGTGGTAAATACACACAAGTTTCGTGAGGGTGGGTCTACAACATGAATTGTATATGCGTCATGTTCACTGAGTTCTACTTAAGAGTATCTTAATGAAACTCCATGTGCAGGTTGCTCCAGGATTTCAATAAATATATAAACATTACCTGTATGCAAATCTCTTTGCAGCATAAGCCAGGATATGGGTCTGGAAAGATTCTAGTTCTGCTGTAGATCTGAGAAAGGATCGAATGGAAATTCACAACAGCATGATAAATATGCCTATTGATATAACCATTCAGGTTTCATATTGATGGTATCACATTGAGCAATATTGGTTTGCATACATGTAGCCACAGGATAGGTTTCCAATCTACCACAAATACTGGCCAGATTTATTTTTATGAATCATATTAAGCGGACATGTGACCACATGATAGAATGCAAATAGATTTGATGCTGGTTGAGATACATTGTCCACCAATTTACCAAATTGGATACCTTGATGAAATGTGTATAAAATTTTAACAAATTCCACCCATACATTTTATTGTAGCCAGTAGGGTGAAAGAGTACTACCAGTTTGAATAATTACTAGAAAATCAAACAATTCAAAGCATACCATATACAGAAAATACATTGCACACTTACTGAAATGACCCTTAAATGTAAATGGTTGTACAGTATTCGTACTATATAATAAAATATTCATTTGCATGGCATTTTATTTACAATATAGGAGTTAAATCTAGTATCTGCTATCAAGATTTCCACCTAGTTGGGTGATTAGTTTCTGCAGGATATTTGGCATAAAACTGGTATGAAAATATTGTTGAATGCATTGGTACTGAAACAGCAGGTACATGTAGCTACCTGAAATTGAACATGATGTTCCTATGACCAATTGAATGACACACCCCAGATAAATTAGACTGCAATACATAAGGCAGCAACAGTCAGCTTACTTTCACAATATTCAACAGCTATTCTGCATCCTGAAATCTTGATATGGTGAATTCATTGGTGAAATGGTTAATATTTAGGGAACTTTGAACAATGGACCTTTCCAGTTTATCCATCCATCATGTCCTCATAATCAACTACATGTATGTGACGTGTAGGATGACGTCATAATCAATTACAGCATGGATGACTCGATTTAGTCCGTCGTAAACACTTAATAGTCTGACACATTGTACGAATTGTATGCCTTTACTATGTAATAAACGTCGAATATTTTGAAACTAATTTGACTGGGCGCTGTAACCTGTATAGTTTTCTGGAAATTGAGATTCAGCGAGTGCCGCGATCGATTGAGGTATAGGTGGAGCTTAGCTAGAGATGGACGGGGCATTGATAAAACTGGAAAGGTCCATTGTCGCTTGATGAACTTGATTACTAGCCCAATATTCACAGTATGCTGAGTATTCAAATCTATGAACACACACACACGCACGCACGCACGCACGCACGCACACACAATCACCCATGTACATGTGTAGCACAAACAGTCGTGTTTGGTGGAGGTCCTTTCATTATAAACTCATCCAGAACACAATTTCCTTGAGTCTCCATGACCTTTACATTTTGACCCAACACATCAGTAAGGTTCTTCAACAAAATTTAGTATGAGAGTGCAATTGCTGGTTGGCTAGTTTTCATACAACAGATAAGTTCTACCAAATGGAATTCAATAATCAACTAGAGCATCAAGTGTCCTATGCCTTCTGTAAATAATTAGATTAACTTACCATCAGTGCCTGTGTGCTTCCATTACAAACTTTAGAGGAATACCAAAAGTGATTTGTTACATGGCCTATCCATGGCTTGAGTTCAGTAGCCCCCCTTTGCAATGATGCCTGTTAAAAGATAAATGGCAAGTCAAACATTTATATAGATTTCATTCATATGTTGACATTGTGGTGGCAATACAAGGGGCCTGTACCGCTCACCTGGAACATAGGAATTTCAACTAGAAAGGCTATCAGCTATAAGTAGAACCCTAAGGAGTTGACCAGAATTGTAACAGGAACACAGCAGCAATGTTTCTTTACATATCAACTTCCCTTGATCAATATTAATAACCCTTAGTCCCTAATCATATATCGCAAATTAAAATGTTTCTAAAAATTGGCCCAAATCCAAGACGGCCACCGGTCGAATTGACCGATCGGCTTGCTTTAAACAAATTTGGATTCATATGCGCTAAGGATGCATTCTGCCAAATATATTTGAAAACGACCCTATGGTTCTCGAGAACCATAAATTTCCCATAGCTTTAGTATGTGTTTTTGGCAGGAAAACGATCCAATATAGCTGCCGAACGGCTTATCTGACAGTTTTGAAAGTGGCAAATTTGAAATCAGCATAACCAAAAACCTACATAAAACTAATGTCGGCTTCAAAATCCAACAAATAAAAAAATCCAAAATGGCTGTCAAACACGCTACATTTTGATTGGTCCACAGCAACCATTTCTTTATGTATCAACTTCTCTTGACCAAATTTTAATGACCATTAGTCCCTAATTATATCTCACTAATTTCGGTCCGATCCCTTCAGCGGTTCTGGAAAGGTTGTTTTAGTGAAAACTAGGTCATCCATGATGGCCGCCGTAGGCTAATCGAGTTCGCTTGAACAAACTTGGTTCAGCTCCCGGCCTAGATGATATTTCCTGAGTTTTGAATCGATCCCCCAAGCGGTTTCAGAGAATATTTTTAAAGACATTTATAAATATCGGCTAAAACCCTTTCATCAACAGATCCTTGAAAAAGTAAATTCTTTATGCTATAAAACCTATTTTGTTGAATATTTTGAAATTAATTTGACTGAAAGTTAAAGACAGCAATGGACTGTAGTCAACTTAATTTCTAAATATTCAACATTTTTTCTGTGTGCCCTTAAAGGCCATTTACCTTCACATACCAAATCACTTATATGCGTTATATCCCTTTGTGCACATGAAAGTAAAGGATTAAATTCTACCGAACATAATACGCAAAAGATATTTTAACTTACTGTTGCCAGTTTCTTCCCAAGGTTTTTCGCCCATGCCAAATGTCGAAACTGTTTTATTTCTGGGTGCGTTTTTCCTAGAGAATTTAAAGTATTACATGTATTAGGGATACACAATTCTGAAACAGTGTATTAGTCAGAGCTTGAAATTAGACGGTTATTCAATATCATAAATTAACTAGATTGATCAGTCGATGACACCACTTTGAACTTTTGACACACCCCCACAACCTACCCGAGGGGATGGAGCCAAATGTAAATGTCCGTTTGCACTCCATAATCATATGGGTAACTCACATACCAAATTTGGTTGAATAGTGTCCGAGGGGTCCACATTGATATGGGTAACCCACAGACCAAATTTGGTTGAATTCTGCCCAATGGTTTCAGAGGAGAGGGATTACAATCAATTTCTGCAGGCTAAAATTTGACCTTTTGACCTCTCACTCGGGTGTGGGGGTGGGGGGGGTGCAGAGCCGAATCTAAATGGCCTCTTCCTCTTGTACCCCGCAATCATATGGATAACTTAGATATCAAATTCAATTTAGTTCCATCTAACGATTTCAGAGGAGTTGCTGATTTGACCCGTAGCACGCGCACACCCCCCCCCCCCCCCTGGGGGCGGAGCCAAATCTAAATATCACTTTGCAAAGCGGAATCATATGGGTACCGCACATACCAAATATGATTTAATTCCACGCAATGGCATAGGAGGAGATAGCGTGCCGGACGGACGGAGGCGATTAAAATATCCCGTACGTTTTTTAAAACGTGGGGATAATAAGAAAAAGCAACCATAATTATATCGGTTAACACTACTTTACATTCTTTGCAATTAAGAATCTACATTGATAAAGAAAAATATGTACATACTCATGAATGCAGCTATGCCCATATGGGCATCAGTGACCACCTCCTTGACTATAACACCAAACTGCTGAAAAGTGGCCAGTGCAGTTTTGAACGCAAGCATTTCCATGTTGGTAGATTTTAGATCGGTTTGTCTTTTGTCAATGACGATACAGTCCAAAATCTCTTTTGTGCTGTACTCCATGACAGTGTATGTACAATATTTTGCACAAAACCCAGGGCTGTCCATTTGACCATCTCCTGC
>JAVVLW010002971.1:0-23488 GCA_034401795.1 Chaetoderma sp. LZ-2023a
GCACTGGCAACGTGCGGCTTCAATTTCCATGTGCTAACTTAGCCGACAGTAATGCACCCGTTAGTTTAATTTGTTGATCACCATCTCCCGGTCGGGGGATCGAACCGCCATTCTGCAACTCTGCATAGCATCAGCAACCAGGCATCTTTCCACTGGACCACTGCACCAAGACTAAAAAGTCAAGGATTGGCCGACCAGCTTTCACATGTCTGATATACTGACACACTGACGATCCATATGGGACTATCTGTGAATGCATCTGTCACAATCAATCCTAGGCTTTTACGCCTATTGTACTCTGACTCCAGCACGGCTCTGGCAGTATATGTATTTTTATTTTATTGACGCACTGGCAACGTGCGGCTTCAATTTCCATGTGCTAACTTAGCCGACAGTGATGCACCCGTTAGTTTAATTTGTTGATCACCATCTCCCGGTCGTGGGATCGAACCGCCATTCTGCAACTCCGCATATCATCAGCAACCAGGCATCTTTCCACTGGACCACCGCACCAAGACTAAAAGTCAAGGATTGGCCGACCAGCTTTCACATGTCTGATATACTGACACACTGACGATTCATATGGGACTATCTGTGGATGCATCTGTCACAATCAATCCTAGGCTTTTACGCCTATTGTACTCTGACTCCAGCACGGCTCTGGCAGTATATGTATTTTTATTTTATTGACGCACTGGCAACGTGCGGCTTCAATTTCCATGTGCTAACTTAGCCGACAGTGATGCACCCGTTAGTTTAATTTGTTGATCACCATCTCCCGGTCGGGGGATCGAACCGCCATTCTGCAACTCCGCATAGCATCAGCAACCAGGCATCTTTCCACTGGACCACCGCACCAAGACTAAAAGTCAAGGATTGGCCGACCAGCTTTCACATGTCTGATATACTGACACACTGACGATTCATATGGGACTATCTGTGGATGCATCTGTCACAATCAATCCTAGGCTTTTACGCCTATTGTACTCTGACTCCAGCACGGCTCTGGCAGTATATGTATTTTTATTTTATTGACGCACTGGCAACGTGCGGCTTCAATTTCCATGTGCTAACTTAGCCGACAGTGATGCACCCGTTAGTTTAATTTGTTGATCACCATCTCCCGGTCGGGGGATCGAACCGCCATTCTGCAACTCCGCATAGCATCAGCAACCAGGCATCTTTCCACTGGACCACCGCACCAAGACTAAAAAGTCAAGGATTGGCCGACCAGCTTTCACATGTCTGATATACTGACACACTGACGATTCATATGGGACTATCTGTGGATGCATCTGTCACAATCAATCCTAGGCTTTTACGCCTATTGTACTCTGACTCCAGCACGGCTCTGGCAGTATATGTATTTTTATTTTATTGACGCACTGGCAACGTGCGGCTTCAATTTCCATGTGCTAACTTAGCCGACAGTGATGCACCCGTTAGTTTAATTTGTTGATCACCATCTCCCGGTCGGGGGATCGAACCACCATTCTGCAACTCCGCATAGCATCAGCAACCAGGCATCTTTCCACTGGACCACCGCACCAAGACTAAAAAGTCAAGGATTGGCCGACCAGCTTTCACATGTCTGATATACTGACACACTGACGATTCATATGGGACTATCTGTGGATGCATCTGTCACAATCAATCCTAGGCTTTTACGCCTATTGTACTCTGACTCCAGCACGGCTCTGGCAGTATATGTATTTTTATTTTATTGACTCACTGGCAACGTGCGGCTTCAATTTCCATGTGCTAACTTAGCCGACAGTGATGCACCCGTTAGTTTAATTTGTTGATCACCATCTCCCGGTCGGGGGATCGAACCGCCATTCTGCAACTCCGCATAGCATCAGCAACCAGGCATCTTTCCACTGGACCACCGCACCAAGACTAAAAAGTCAAGGATTGGCCGACCAGCTTTCACATGTCTGATATACTGACACACTGACGATTCATATGGGACTATCTGTGGATGCATCTGTCACAATCAATCCTAGGCTTTTACGCCTATTGTACTCTGACTCCAGCACGGCTCTGGCAGTATATGTATTTTTATTTTATTGACGCACTGGCAACGTGCGGCTTCAATTTCCATGTGCTAACTTAGCCGACAGTGATGCACCCGTTAGTTTAATTTGTTGATCACCATCTCCCGGTCGGGGGATCGAACCGCCATTCTGCAACTCCGCATAGCATCAGCAACCAGGCATCTTTCCACTGGACCACCGCACCAAGACTAAAAAGTCAAGGATTGGCCGACCAGCTTTCACATGTCTGATATACTGACACACTGACGATTCATATGGGACTATCTGTGGATGCATCTGTCACAATCAATCCTAGGCTTTTACGCCTATTGTACTCTGACTCCAGCACGGCTCTGGCAGTATATGTATTTTTATTTTATTGACGCACTGGCAACGTGCGGCTTCAATTTCCATGTGCTAACTTAGCCGACAGTGATGCACCCGTTAGTTTAATTTGTTGATCACCATCTCCCGGTCGGGGGATCGAACCGCCATTCTGCAACTCCGCATAGCATCAGCAACCAGGCATCTTTCCACTGGACCACCGCACCAAGACTAAAAGTCAAGGATTGGCCGACCAGCTTTCACATGTCTGATATACTGACACACTGACGATTCATATGGGACTATCTGTGGATGCATCTGTCACAATCAATCCTAGGCTTTTACGCCTATTGTACTCTGACTCCAGCACGGCTCTGGCAGTATATGTATTTTTATTTTATTGACGCACTGGCAACGTGCGGCCTCAATTTCCATGTGCTAACTTAGCCGACAGTGATGCACCCGTTAGTTTAATTTGTTGATCACCATCTCCCGGGCAGGGGATCGAACCGCCATTCTGCAACTCCGCATAGCATCAGCAACCAGGCATCTTTCCACTGGACCACCGCACCAAGACTAAAAAGTCAAGGATTGGCCGACCAGCTTTCACATGTCTGATATACAGACACACTGACGATTCATATGGGACTATCTGTGAATGCATCTGTCACAATCAATCCTAGGCTTTTACGCCTATTGTACTCTGACTCCAGCACGGCTCTGGCAGTATATGTATTTTTATTTTATTGACGCACTGGCAACGTGCGGCTTCAATTTCCATGTGCTAACTTAGCCGACAGTGATGCACCCGTTAGTTTAATTTGTTGATCACCATCTCCCGGTCGGGGGATCGAACCGCCATTCTGCAACTCCGCATAGCATCAGCAACCAGGCATCTTTCCACTGGACCACCGCACCAAGACTAAAAAGTCAAGGATTGGCCGACCAGCTTTCACATGTCTGATATACTGACACACTGACGATTCATATGGGACTATCTGTGGATGCATCTGTCACAATCGATCCTAGGCTTTTACGCCTATTGTACTCTGACTCCAGCACGGCTCTGGCAGTATATGTATTTTTATTTTATTGACTCACTGGCAATGTGCGGCTTCAATTTCCATGTGCTAACTTAGCCGACAGTGATGCACCCGTTAGTTTAATTTGTTGATCACCATCTCCCGGTCGGGGGATCGAACCGCCATTCTGCAACTCCGCATAGCATCAGCAACCAGGCATCTTTCCACTGGACCACCGCACCAAGACTAAAAAGTCAAGGATTGGCCGACCAGCTTTCACATGTCTGATATACTGACACACTGACGATTCATATGGGACTATCTGTGGATGCATCTGTCACAATCAATCCTAGGCTTTTACGCCTATTGTACTCTGACTCCAGCACGGCTCTGGCAGTATATGTATTTTTATTTTATTGACGCACTGGCAACGTGCGGCTTCAATTTCCATGTGCTAACTTAGCCGACAGTGATGCACCCGTTAGTTTAATTTGTTGATCACCATCTCCCGGTCGGGGGATCGAACCGCCATTCTGCAACTCCGCATAGCATCAGCAACCAGGCATCTTTCCACTGGACCACCGCACCAAGACTAAAAAGTCAAGGATTGGCCGACCAGCTTTCACATGTCTGATATACTGACACACTGACGATTCATATGGGACTATCTGTGGATGCATCTGTCACAATCAATCCTAGGCTTTTACGCCTATTGTACTCTGACTCCAGCACGGCTCTGGCAGTATATGTATTTTTATTTTATTGACGCACTGGCAACGTGCGGCTTCAATTTCCATGTGCTAACTTAGCCGACAGTGATGCACCCGTTAGTTTAATTTGTTGATCACCATCTCCCGGTCGGGGGATCGAACCGCCATTCTGCAACTCCGCATAGCATCAGCAACCAGGCATCTTTCCACTGGACCACCGCACCAAGACTAAAAGTCAAGGATTGGCCGACCAGCTTTCACATGTCTGATATACTGACACACTGACGATTCATATGGGACTATCTGTGGATGCATCTGTCACAATCAATCCTAGGCTTTTACGCCTATTGTACTCTGACTCCAGCACGGCTCTGGCAGTATATGTATTTTTATTTTATTGACGCACTGGCAACGTGCGGCTTCAATTTCCATGTGCTAACTTAGCCGACAGTGATGCACCCGTTAGTTTAATTTGTTGATCACCATCTCCCGGTCGGGGGATCGAACCGCCATTCTGCAACTCCGCATAGCATCAGCAACCAGGCATCTTTCCACTGGACCACCGCACCAAGACTAAAAAGTCAAGGATTGGCCGACCAGCTTTCACATGTCTGATATACTGACACACTGACGATTCATATGGGACTATCTGTGGATGCATCTGTCACAATCAATCCTAGGCTTTTACGCCTATTGTACTCTGACTCCAGCACGGCTCTGGCAGTATATGTATTTTTATTTTATTGACGCACTGGCAACGTGCGGCTTCAATTTCCATGTGCTAACTTAGCCGACAGTGATGCACCCGTTAGTTTAATTTGTTGATCACCATCTCCCGGTCGGGGGATCGAACCGCCATTCTGCAACTCCGCATAGCATCAGCAACCAGGCATCTTTCCACTGGACCACCGCACCAAGACTAAAAAGTCAAGGATTGGCCGACCAGCTTTCACATGTCTGATATACTGACACACTGACGATTCATATGGGACTATCTGTGGATGCATCTGTCACAATCAATCCTAGGCTTTTACGCCTATTGTACTCTGACTCCAGCACGGCTCTGGCAGTATATGTATTTTTATTTTATTGACGCACTGGCAACGTGCGGCTTCAATTTCCATGTGCTAACTTAGCCGACAGTGATGCACCCGTTAGTTTAATTTGTTGATCACCATCTCCCGGTCGGGGGATCGAACCGCCATTCTGCAACTCCGCATAGCATCAGCAACCAGGCATCTTTCCACTGGACCACCGCACCAAGACTAAAAGTCAAGGATTGGCCGACCAGCTTTCACATGTCTGATATACTGACACACTGACGATTCATATGGGACTATCTGTGGATGCATCTGTCACAATCAATCCTAGGCTTTTACGCCTATTGTACTCTGACTCCAGCACGGCTCTGGCAGTATATGTATTTTTATTTTATTGACGCACTGGCAACGTGCGGCTTCAATTTCCATGTGCTAACTTAGCCGACAGTGATGCACCCGTTAGTTTAATTTGTTGATCACCATCTCCCGGGCAGGGGATCGAACCGCCATTCTGCAACTCCGCATAGCATCAGCAACCAGGCATCTTTCCACTGGACCACCGCACCAAGACTAAAAAGTCAAGGATTGGCCGACCAGCTTTCACATGTCTGATATACAGACACACTGACGATTCATATGGGACTATCTGTGAATGCATCTGTCACAATCAATCCTAGGCTTTTACGCCTATTGTACTCTGACTCCAGCACGGCTCTGGCAGTATATGTATTTTTATTTTATTGACGCACTGGCAACGTGCGGCTTCAATTTCCATGTGCTAACTTAGCCGACAGTGATGCACCCGTTAGTTTAATTTGTTGATCACCATCTCCCGGTCGGGGGATCGAACCGCCATTCTGCAACTCCGCATAGCATCAGCAACCAGGCATCTTTCCACTGGACCACCGCACCAAGACTAAAAAGTCAAGGATTGGCCGACCAGCTTTCACATGTCTGATATACTGACACACTGACGATTCATATGGGACTATCTGTGGATGCATCTGTCACAATCAATCCTAGGCTTTTACGCCTATTGTACTCTGACTCCAGCACGGCTCTGGCAGTATATGTATTTTTATTTTATTGACGCACTGGCAACGTGCGGCTTCAATTTCCATGTGCTAACTTAGCCGACAGTGATGCACCCGTTAGTTTAATTTGTTGATCACCATCTCCCGGTCGGGGGATCGAACCGCCATTCTGCAACTCCGCATAGCATCAGCAACCAGGCATCTTTCCACTGGACCACCGCACCAAGACTAAAAAGTCAAGGATTGGCCGACCAGCTTTCACATGTCTGATATACTGACACACTGACGATTCATATGGGACTATCTGTGGATGCATCTGTCACAATCAATCCTAGGCTTTTACGCCTATTGTACTCTGACTCCAGCACGGCTCTGGCAGTATATGTATTTTTATTTTATTGACGCACTGGCAACGTGCGGCTTCAATTTCCATGTGCTAACTTAGCCGACAGTGATGCACCCGTTAGTTTAATTTGTTGATCACCATCTCCCGGGCAGGGGATCGAACCGCCATTCTGCAACTCCGCATAGCATCAGCAACCAGGCATCTTTCCACTGGACCACCGCACCAAGACTAAAAAGTCAAGGATTGGCCGACCAGCTTTCACATGTCTGATATACAGACACACTGACGATTCATATGGGACTATCTGTGAATGCATCTGTCACAATCAATCCTAGGCTTTTACGCCTATTGTACTCTGACTCCAGCACGGCTCTGGCAGTATATGTATTTTTATTTTATTGACGCACTGGCAACGTGCGGCTTCAATTTCCATGTGCTAACTTAGCCGACAGTGATGCACCCGTTAGTTTAATTTGTTGATCACCATCTCCCGGTCGGGGGATCGAACCGCCATTCTGCAACTCCGCATAGCATCAGCAACCAGGCATCTTTCCACTGGACCACCGCACCAAGACTAAAAAGTCAAGGATTGGCCGACCAGCTTTCACATGTCTGATATACTGACACACTGACGATTCATATGGGACTATCTGTGGATGCATCTGTCACAATCGATCCTAGGCTTTTACGCCTATTGTACTCTGACTCCAGCACGGCTCTGGCAGTATATGTATTTTTATTTTATTGACGCACTGGCAACGTGCGGCTTCAATTTCCATGTGCTAACTTAGCCGACAGTGATGCACCCGTTAGTTTAATTTGTTGATCACCATCTCCCGGTCGGGGGATCGAACCGCCATTCTGCAACTCCGCATAGCATCAGCAACCAGGCATCTTTCCACTGGACCACCGCACCAAGACTAAAAAGTCAAGGATTGGCCGACCAGCTTTCACATGTCTGATATACTGACACACTGACGATTCATATGGGACTATCTGTGGATGCATCTGTCACAATCAATCCTAGGCTTTTACGCCTATTGTACTCTGACTCCAGCACGGCTCTGGCAGTATATGTATTTTTATTTTATTGACGCACTGGCAACGTGCGGCTTCAATTTCCATGTGCTAACTTAGCCGACAGTGATGCACCCGTTAGTTTAATTTGTTGATCACCATCTCCCGGTCGGGGGATCGAACCGCCATTCTGCAACTCCGCATAGCATCAGCAACCAGGCATCTTTCCACTGGACCACCGCACCAAGACTAAAAAGTCAAGGATTGGCCGACCAGCTTTCACATGTCTGATATACTGACACACTGACGATTCATATGGGACTATCTGTGGATGCATCTGTCACAATCAATCCTAGGCTTTTACGCCTATTGTACTCTGACTCCAGCACGGCTCTGGCAGTATATGTATTTTTATTTTATTGACGCACTGGCAACGTGCGGCTTCAATTTCCATGTGCTAACTTAGCCGACAGTGATGCACCCGTTAGTTTAATTTGTTGATCACCATCTCCCGGTCGGGGGATCGAACCGCCATTCTGCAACTCCGCATAGCATCAGCAACCAGGCATCTTTCCACTGGACCACCGCACCAAGACTAAAAGTCAAGGATTGGCCGACCAGCTTTCACATGTCTGATATACTGACACACTGACGATTCATATGGGACTATCTGTGGATGCATCTGTCACAATCAATCCTAGGCTTTTACGCCTATTGTACTCTGACTCCAGCACGGCTCTGGCAGTATATGTATTTTTATTTTATTGACGCACTGGCAACGTGCGGCTTCAATTTCCATGTGCTAACTTAGCCGACAGTGATGCACCCGTTAGTTTAATTTGTTGATCACCATCTCCCGGTCGGGGGATCGAACCGCCATTCTGCAACTCCGCATAGCATCAGCAACCAGGCATCTTTCCACTGGACCACCGCACCAAGACTAAAAAGTCAAGGATTGGCCGACCAGCTTTCACATGTCTGATATACTGACACACTGACGATTCATATGGGACTATCTGTGGATGCATCTGTCACAATCAATCCTAGGCTTTTACGCCTATTGTACTCTGACTCCAGCACGGCTCTGGCAGTATATGTATTTTTATTTTATTGACGCACTGGCAACGTGCGGCTTCAATTTCCATGTGCTAACTTAGCCGACAGTGATGCACCCGTTAGTTTAATTTGTTGATCACCATCTCCCGGTCGGGGGATCGAACCGCCATTCTGCAACTCCGCATAGCATCAGCAACCAGGCATCTTTCCACTGGACCACCGCACCAAGACTAAAAAGTCAAGGATTGGCCGACCAGCTTTCACATGTCTGATATACTGACACACTGACGATTCATATGGGACTATCTGTGGATGCATCTGTCACAATCAATCCTAGGCTTTTACGCCTATTGTACTCTGACTCCAGCACGGCTCTGGCAGTATATGTATTTTTATTTTATTGACGCACTGGCAACGTGCGGCTTCAATTTCCATGTGCTAACTTAGCCGACAGTGATGCACCCGTTAGTTTAATTTGTTGATCACCATCTCCCGGTCGGGGGATCGAACCGCCATTCTGCAACTCCGCATAGCATCAGCAACCAGGCATCTTTCCACTGGACCACCGCACCAAGACTAAAAGTCAAGGATTGGCCGACCAGCTTTCACATGTCTGATATACTGACACACTGACGATTCATATGGGACTATCTGTGGATGCATCTGTCACAATCAATCCTAGGCTTTTACGCCTATTGTACTCTGACTCCAGCACGGCTCTGGCAGTATATGTATTTTTATTTTATTGACGCACTGGCAACGTGCGGCCTCAATTTCCATGTGCTAGCTTAGCCGACAGTGATGCACCCGTTAGTTTAATTTGTTGATCACCATCTCCCGGGCAGGGGATCGAACCGCCATTCTGCAACTCCGCATAGCATCAGCAACCAGGCATCTTTCCACTGGACCACCGCACCAAGACTAAAAAGTCAAGGATTGGCCGACCAGCTTTCACATGTCTGATATACAGACACACTGACGATTCATATGGGACTATCTGTGAATGCATCTGTCACAATCAATCCTAGGCTTTTACGCCTATTGTACTCTGACTCCAGCACGGCTCTGGCAGTATATGTATTTTTATTTTATTGACGCACTGGCAACGTGCGGCTTCAATTTCCATGTGCTAACTTAGCCGACAGTGATGCACCCGTTAGTTTAATTTGTTGATCACCATCTCCCGGTCGGGGGATCGAACCGCCATTCTGCAACTCCGCATAGCATCAGCAACCAGGCATCTTTCCACTGGACCACCGCACCAAGACTAAAAAGTCAAGGATTGGCCGACCAGCTTTCACATGTCTGATATACTGACACACTGACGATTCATATGGGACTATCTGTGGATGCATCTGTCACAATCGATCCTAGGCTTTTACGCCTATTGTACTCTGACTCCAGCACGGCTCTGGCAGTATATGTATTTTTATTTTATTGACTCACTGGCAATGTGCGGCTTCAATTTCCATGTGCTAACTTAGCCGACAGTGATGCACCCGTTAGTTTAATTTGTTGATCACCATCTCCCGGTCGGGGGATCGAACCGCCATTCTGCAACTCCGCATAGCATCAGCAACCAGGCATCTTTCCACTGGACCACCGCACCAAGACTAAAAAGTCAAGGATTGGCCGACCAGCTTTCACATGTCTGATATACTGACACACTGACGATTCATATGGGACTATCTGTGGATGCATCTGTCACAATCAATCCTAGGCTTTTACGCCTATTGTACTCTGACTCCAGCACGGCTCTGGCAGTATATGTATTTTTATTTTATTGACGCACTGGCAACGTGCGGCTTCAATTTCCATGTGCTAACTTAGCCGACAGTGATGCACCCGTTAGTTTAATTTGTTGATCACCATCTCCCGGTCGGGGGATCGAACCGCCATTCTGCAACTCCGCATAGCATCAGCAACCAGGCATCTTTCCACTGGACCACCGCACCAAGAC
The DNA here is from genome assembly GCA_034401795.1 of Chaetoderma sp. LZ-2023a. NCBI lineage: Eukaryota > Metazoa > Mollusca > Caudofoveata > Chaetodermatida > Chaetodermatidae > Chaetoderma > Chaetoderma sp. LZ-2023a. The sequence continues at coordinate 10,546 of JAVVLW010002971.1, forward strand.
TAAAAAGTCAAGGATTGGCCGACCAGCTTTCACATGTCTGATATACTGACACACTGACGATTCATATGGGACTATCTGTGGATGCATCTGTCACAATCAATCCTAGGCTTTTACGCCTATTGTACTCTGACTCCAGCACGGCTCTGGCAGTATATGTATTTTTATTTTATTGACGCACTGGCAACGTGCGGCTTCAATTTCCATGTGCTAACTTAGCCGACAGTGATGCACCCGTTAGTTTAATTTGTTGATCACCATCTCCCGGTCGGGGGATCGAACCGCCATTCTGCAACTCCGCATAGCATCAGCAACCAGGCATCTTTCCACTGGACCACCGCACCAAGACTAAAAAGTCAAGGATTGGCCGACCAGCTTTCACATGTCTGATATACTGACACACTGACGATTCATATGGGACTATCTGTGGATGCATCTGTCACAATCAATCCTAGGCTTTTACGCCTATTGTACTCTGACTCCAGCACGGCTCTGGCAGTATATGTATTTTTATTTTATTGACGCACTGGCAACGTGCGGCTTCAATTTCCATGTGCTAACTTAGCCGACAGTGATGCACCCGTTAGTTTAATTTGTTGATCACCATCTCCCGGTCGGGGGATCGAACCGCCATTCTGCAACTCCGCATAGCATCAGCAACCAGGCATCTTTCCACTGGACCACCGCACCAAGACTAAAAAGTCAAGGATTGGCCGACCAGCTTTCACATGTCTGATATACTGACACACTGACGATTCATATGGGACTATCTGTGGATGCATCTGTCACAATCAATCCTAGGCTTTTACGCCTATTGTACTCTGACTCCAGCACGGCTCTGGCAGTATATGTATTTTTATTTTATTGACGCACTGGCAACGTGCGGCTTCAATTTCCATGTGCTAACTTAGCCGACAGTGATGCACCCGTTAGTTTAATTTGTTGATCACCATCTCCCGGTCGGGGGATCGAACCGCCATTCTGCAACTCCGCATAGCATCAGCAACCAGGCATCTTTCCACTGGACCACCGCACCAAGACTAAAAAGTCAAGGATTGGCCGACCAGCTTTCACATGTCTGATATACTGACACACTGACGATTCATATGGGACTATCTGTGGATGCATCTGTCACAATCAATCCTAGGCTTTTACGCCTATTGTACTCTGACTCCAGCACGGCTCTGGCAGTATATGTATTTTTATTTTATTGACGCACTGGCAACGTGCGGCTTCAATTTCCATGTGCTAACTTAGCCGACAGTGATGCACCCGTTAGTTTAATTTGTTGATCACCATCTCCCGGTCGGGGGATCGAACCGCCATTCTGCAACTCCGCATAGCATCAGCAACCAGGCATCTTTCCACTGGACCACCGCACCAAGACTAAAAGTCAAGGATTGGCCGACCAGCTTTCACATGTCTGATATACTGACACACTGACGATTCATATGGGACTATCTGTGGATGCATCTGTCACAATCAATCCTAGGCTTTTACGCCTATTGTACTCTGACTCCAGCACGGCTCTGGCAGTATATGTATTTTTATTTTATTGACGCACTGGCAACGTGCGGCTTCAATTTCCATGTGCTAACTTAGCCGACAGTGATGCACCCGTTAGTTTAATTTGTTGATCACCATCTCCCGGTCGGGGGATCGAACCGCCATTCTGCAACTCCGCATAGCATCAGCAACCAGGCATCTTTCCACTGGACCACCGCACCAAGACTAAAAGTCAAGGATTGGCCGACCAGCTTTCACATGTCTGATATACTGACACACTGACGATTCATATGGGACTATCTGTGGATGCATCTGTCACAATCAATCCTAGGCTTTTACGCCTATTGTACTCTGACTCCAGCACGGCTCTGGCAGTATATGTATTTTTATTTTATTGACGCACTGGCAACGTGCGGCTTCAATTTCCATGTGCTAACTTAGCCGACAGTGATGCACCCGTTAGTTTAATTTGTTGATCACCATCTCCCGGTCGGGGGATCGAACCGCCATTCTGCAACTCCGCATAGCATCAGCAACCAGGCATCTTTCCACTGGACCACCGCACCAAGACTAAAAGTCAAGGATTGGCCGACCAGCTTTCACATGTCTGATATACTGACACACTGACGATTCATATGGGACTATCTGTGGATGCATCTGTCACAATCAATCCTAGGCTTTTACGCCTATTGTACTCTGACTCCAGCACGGCTCTGGCAGTATATGTATTTTTATTTTATTGACGCACTGGCAACGTGCGGCTTCAATTTCCATGTGCTAACTTAGCCGACAGTGATGCACCCGTTAGTTTAATTTGTTGATCACCATCTCCCGGTCGGGGGATCGAACCGCCATTCTGCAACTCCGCATAGCATCAGCAACCAGGCATCTTTCCACTGGACCACCGCACCAAGACTAAAAAGTCAAGGATTGGCCGACCAGCTTTCACATGTCTGATATACTGACACACTGACGATTCATATGGGACTATCTGTGGATGCATCTGTCACAATCAATCCTAGGCTTTTACGCCTATTGTACTCTGACTCCAGCACGGCTCTGGCAGTATATGTATTTTTATTTTATTGACGCACTGGCAACGTGCGGCTTCAATTTCCATGTGCTAACTTAGCCGACAGTGATGCACCCGTTAGTTTAATTTGTTGATCACCATCTCCCGGTCGGGGGATCGAACCGCCATTCTGCAACTCCGCATAGCATCAGCAACCAGGCATCTTTCCACTGGACCACCGCACCAAGACTAAAAAGTCAAGGATTGGCCGACCAGCTTTCACATGTCTGATATACTGACACACTGACGATTCATATGGGACTATCTGTGGATGCATCTGTCACAATCAATCCTAGGCTTTTACGCCTATTGTACTCTGACTCCAGCACGGCTCTGGCAGTATATGTATTTTTATTTTATTGACGCACTGGCAACGTGCGGCTTCAATTTCCATGTGCTAACTTAGCCGACAGTGATGCACCCGTTAGTTTAATTTGTTGATCACCATCTCCCGGTCGGGGGATCGAACCGCCATTCTGCAACTCCGCATAGCATCAGCAACCAGGCATCTTTCCACTGGACCACCGCACCAAGACTAAAAAGTCAAGGATTGGCCGACCAGCTTTCACATGTCTGATATACTGACACACTGACGATTCATATGGGACTATCTGTGGATGCATCTGTCACAATCAATCCTAGGCTTTTACGCCTATTGTACTCTGACTCCAGCACGGCTCTGGCAGTATATGTATTTTTATTTTATTGACGCACTGGCAACGTGCGGCTTCAATTTCCATGTGCTAACTTAGCCGACAGTGATGCACCCGTTAGTTTAATTTGTTGATCACCATCTCCCGGTCGGGGGATCGAACCGCCATTCTGCAACTCCGCATAGCATCAGCAACCAGGCATCTTTCCACTGGACCACCGCACCAAGACTAAAAAGTCAAGGATTGGCCGACCAGCTTTCACATGTCTGATATACTGACACACTGACGATTCATATGGGACTATCTGTGGATGCATCTGTCACAATCAATCCTAGGCTTTTACGCCTATTGTACTCTGACTCCAGCACGGCTCTGGCAGTATATGTATTTTTATTTTATTGACGCACTGGCAACGTGCGGCTTCAATTTCCATGTGCTAACTTAGCCGACAGTGATGCACCCGTTAGTTTAATTTGTTGATCACCATCTCCCGGTCGGGGGATCGAACCGCCATTCTGCAACTCCGCATAGCATCAGCAACCAGGCATCTTTCCACTGGACCACCGCACCAAGACTAAAAGTCAAGGATTGGCCGACCAGCTTTCACATGTCTGATATACTGACACACTGACGATTCATATGGGACTATCTGTGGATGCATCTGTCACAATCAATCCTAGGCTTTTACGCCTATTGTACTCTGACTCCAGCACGGCTCTGGCAGTATATGTATTTTTATTTTATTGACGCACTGGCAACGTGCGGCCTCAATTTCCATGTGCTAGCTTAGCCGACAGTGATGCACCCGTTAGTTTAATTTGTTGATCACCATCTCCCGGGCAGGGGATCGAACCGCCATTCTGCAACTCCGCATAGCATCAGCAACCAGGCATCTTTCCACTGGACCACCGCACCAAGACTAAAAAGTCAAGGATTGGCCGACCAGCTTTCACATGTCTGATATACAGACACACTGACGATTCATATGGGACTATCTGTGAATGCATCTGTCACAATCAATCCTAGGCTTTTACGCCTATTGTACTCTGACTCCAGCACGGCTCTGGCAGTATATGTATTTTTATTTTATTGACGCACTGGCAACGTGCGGCTTCAATTTCCATGTGCTAACTTAGCCGACAGTGATGCACCCGTTAGTTTAATTTGTTGATCACCATCTCCCGGTCGGGGGATCGAACCGCCATTCTGCAACTCCGCATAGCATCAGCAACCAGGCATCTTTCCACTGGACCACCGCACCAAGACTAAAAAGTCAAGGATTGGCCGACCAGCTTTCACATGTCTGATATACTGACACACTGACGATTCATATGGGACTATCTGTGGATGCATCTGTCACAATCGATCCTAGGCTTTTACGCCTATTGTACTCTGACTCCAGCACGGCTCTGGCAGTATATGTATTTTTATTTTATTGACTCACTGGCAATGTGCGGCTTCAATTTCCATGTGCTAACTTAGCCGACAGTGATGCACCCGTTAGTTTAATTTGTTGATCACCATCTCCCGGTCGGGGGATCGAACCGCCATTCTGCAACTCCGCATAGCATCAGCAACCAGGCATCTTTCCACTGGACCACCGCACCAAGACTAAAAAGTCAAGGATTGGCCGACCAGCTTTCACATGTCTGATATACTGACACACTGACGATTCATATGGGACTATCTGTGGATGCATCTGTCACAATCAATCCTAGGCTTTTACGCCTATTGTACTCTGACTCCAGCACGGCTCTGGCAGTATATGTATTTTTATTTTATTGACGCACTGGCAACGTGCGGCTTCAATTTCCATGTGCTAACTTAGCCGACAGTGATGCACCCGTTAGTTTAATTTGTTGATCACCATCTCCCGGTCGGGGGATCGAACCGCCATTCTGCAACTCCGCATAGCATCAGCAACCAGGCATCTTTCCACTGGACCACCGCACCAAGACTAAAAAGTCAAGGATTGGCCGACCAGCTTTCACATGTCTGATATACTGACACACTGACGATTCATATGGGACTATCTGTGGATGCATCTGTCACAATCAATCCTAGGCTTTTACGCCTATTGTACTCTGACTCCAGCACGGCTCTGGCAGTATATGTATTTTTATTTTATTGACGCACTGGCAACGTGCGGCTTCAATTTCCATGTGCTAACTTAGCCGACAGTGATGCACCCGTTAGTTTAATTTGTTGATCACCATCTCCCGGTCGGGGGATCGAACCGCCATTCTGCAACTCCGCATAGCATCAGCAACCAGGCATCTTTCCACTGGACCACCGCACCAAGACTAAAAGTCAAGGATTGGCCGACCAGCTTTCACATGTCTGATATACTGACACACTGACGATTCATATGGGACTATCTGTGGATGCATCTGTCACAATCAATCCTAGGCTTTTACGCCTATTGTACTCTGACTCCAGCACGGCTCTGGCAGTATATGTATTTTTATTTTATTGACGCACTGGCAACGTGCGGCTTCAATTTCCATGTGCTAACTTAGCCGACAGTGATGCACCCGTTAGTTTAATTTGTTGATCACCATCTCCCGGTCGGGGGATCGAACCGCCATTCTGCAACTCCGCATAGCATCAGCAACCAGGCATCTTTCCACTGGACCACCGCACCAAGACTAAAAAGTCAAGGATTGGCCGACCAGCTTTCACATGTCTGATATACTGACACACTGACGATTCATATGGGACTATCTGTGGATGCATCTGTCACAATCAATCCTAGGCTTTTACGCCTATTGTACTCTGACTCCAGCACGGCTCTGGCAGTATATGTATTTTTATTTTATTGACGCACTGGCAACGTGCGGCTTCAATTTCCATGTGCTAACTTAGCCGACAGTGATGCACCCGTTAGTTTAATTTGTTGATCACCATCTCCCGGTCGGGGGATCGAACCGCCATTCTGCAACTCCGCATAGCATCAGCAACCAGGCATCTTTCCACTGGACCACCGCACCAAGACTAAAAAGTCAAGGATTGGCCGACCAGCTTTCACATGTCTGATATACTGACACACTGACGATTCATATGGGACTATCTGTGGATGCATCTGTCACAATCAATCCTAGGCTTTTACGCCTATTGTACTCTGACTCCAGCACGGCTCTGGCAGTATATGTATTTTTATTTTATTGACTCACTGGCAACGTGCGGCTTCAATTTCCATGTGCTAACTTAGCCGACAGTGATGCACCCGTTAGTTTAATTTGTTGATCACCATCTCCCGGTCGGGGGATCGAACCGCCATTCTGCAACTCCGCATAGCATCAGCAACCAGGCATCTTTCCACTGGACCACCGCACCAAGACTAAAAGTCAAGGATTGGCCGACCAGCTTTCACATGTCTGATATACTGACACACTGACGATTCATATGGGACTATCTGTGGATGCATCTGTCACAATCAATCCTAGGCTTTTACGCCTATTGTACTCTGACTCCAGCACGGCTCTGGCAGTATATGTATTTTTATTTTATTGACGCACTGGCAACGTGCGGCTTCAATTTCCATGTGCTAACTTAGCCGACAGTGATGCACCCGTTAGTTTAATTTGTTGATCACCATCTCCCGGTCGGGGGATCGAACCGCCATTCTGCAACTCCGCATAGCATCAGCAACCAGGCATCTTTCCACTGGACCACCGCACCAAGACTAAAAAGTCAAGGATTGGCCGACCAGCTTTCACATGTCTGATATACTGACACACTGACGATTCATATGGGACTATCTGTGGATGCATCTGTCACAATCAATCCTAGGCTTTTACGCCTATTGTACTCTGACTCCAGCACGGCTCTGGCAGTATATGTATTTTTATTTTATTGACGCACTGGCAACGTGCGGCTTCAATTTCCATGTGCTAACTTAGCCGACAGTGATGCACCCGTTAGTTTAATTTGTTGATCACCATCTCCCGGTCGGGGGATCGAACCGCCATTCTGCAACTCCGCATAGCATCAGCAACCAGGCATCTTTCCACTGGACCACCGCACCAAGACTAAAAGTCAAGGATTGGCCGACCAGCTTTCACATGTCTGATATACTGACACACTGACGATTCATATGGGACTATCTGTGGATGCATCTGTCACAATCAATCCTAGGCTTTTACGCCTATTGTACTCTGACTCCAGCACGGCTCTGGCAGTATATGTATTTTTATTTTATTGACGCACTGGCAACGTGCGGCTTCAATTTCCATGTGCTAACTTAGCCGACAGTGATGCACCCGTTAGTTTAATTTGTTGATCACCATCTCCCGGTCGGGGGATCGAACCGCCATTCTGCAACTCCGCATAGCATCAGCAACCAGGCATCTTTCCACTGGACCACCGCACCAAGACTAAAAAGTCAAGGATTGGCCGACCAGCTTTCACATGTCTGATATACTGACACACTGACGATTCATATGGGACTATCTGTGGATGCATCTGTCACAATCAATCCTAGGCTTTTACGCCTATTGTACTCTGACTCCAGCACGGCTCTGGCAGTATATGTATTTTTATTTTATTGACGCACTGGCAACGTGCGGCTTCAATTTCCATGTGCTAACTTAGCCGACAGTGATGCACCCGTTAGTTTAATTTGTTGATCACCATCTCCCGGTCGGGGGATCGAACCGCCATTCTGCAACTCCGCATAGCATCAGCAACCAGGCATCTTTCCACTGGACCACCGCACCAAGACTAAAAAGTCAAGGATTGGCCGACCAGCTTTCACATGTCTGATATACTGACACACTGACGATTCATATGGGACTATCTGTGGATGCATCTGTCACAATCGATCCTAGGCTTTTACGCCTATTGTACTCTGACTCCAGCACGGCTCTGGCAGTATATGTATTTTTATTTTATTGACTCACTGGCAACGTGCGGCTTCAATTTCCATGTGCTAACTTAGCCGACAGTGATGCACCCGTTAGTTTAATTTGTTGATCACCATCTCCCGGTCGGGGGATCGAACCGCCATTCTGCAACTCCGCATAGCATCAGCAACCAGGCATCTTTCCACTGGACCACCGCACCAAGACTAAAAAGTCAAGGATTGGCCGACCAGCTTTCACATGTCTGATATACTGACACACTGACGATTCATATGGGACTATCTGTGGATGCATCTGTCACAATCAATCCTAGGCTTTTACGCCTATTGTACTCTGACTCCAGCACGGCTCTGGCAGTATATGTATTTTTATTTTATTGACGCACTGGCAACGTGCGGCTTCAATTTCCATGTGCTAACTTAGCCGACAGTGATGCACCCGTTAGTTTAATTTGTTGATCACCATCTCCCGGTCGGGGGATCGAACCGCCATTCTGCAACTCCGCATAGCATCAGCAACCAGGCATCTTTCCACTGGACCACCGCACCAAGACTAAAAAGTCAAGGATTGGCCGACCAGCTTTCACATGTCTGATATACTGACACACTGACGATTCATATGGGACTATCTGTGGATGCATCTGTCACAATCAATCCTAGGCTTTTACGCCTATTGTACTCTGACTCCAGCACGGCTCTGGCAGTATATGTATTTTTATTTTATTGACGCACTGGCAACGTGCGGCTTCAATTTCCATGTGCTAACTTAGCCGACAGTGATGCACCCGTTAGTTTAATTTGTTGATCACCATCTCCCGGTCGGGGGATCGAACCGCCATTCTGCAACTCCGCATAGCATCAGCAACCAGGCATCTTTCCACTGGACCACCGCACCAAGACTAAAAGTCAAGGATTGGCCGACCAGCTTTCACATGTCTGATATACTGACACACTGACGATTCATATGGGACTATCTGTGGATGCATCTGTCACAATCAATCCTAGGCTTTTACGCCTATTGTACTCTGACTCCAGCACGGCTCTGGCAGTATATGTATTTTTATTTTATTGACGCACTGGCAACGTGCGGCCTCAATTTCCATGTGCTAGCTTAGCCGACAGTGATGCACCCGTTAGTTTAATTTGTTGATCACCATCTCCCGGGCAGGGGATCGAACCGCCATTCTGCAACTCCGCATAGCATCAGCAACCAGGCATCTTTCCACTGGACCACCGCACCAAGACTAAAAAGTCAAGGATTGGCCGACCAGCTTTCACATGTCTGATATACAGACACACTGACGATTCATATGGGACTATCTGTGAATGCATCTGTCACAATCAATCCTAGGCTTTTACGCCTATTGTACTCTGACTCCAGCACGGCTCTGGCAGTATATGTATTTTTATTTTATTGACGCACTGGCAACGTGCGGCTTCAATTTCCATGTGCTAACTTAGCCGACAGTGATGCACCCGTTAGTTTAATTTGTTGATCACCATCTCCCGGGCAGGGGATCGAACCGCCATTCTGCAACTCCGCATAGCATCAGCAACCAGGCATCTTTCCACTGGACCACCGCACCAAGACTAAAAAGTCAAGGATTGGCCGACCAGCTTTCACATGTCTGATATACAGACACACTGACGATTCATATGGGACTATCTGTGAATGCATCTGTCACAATCAATCCTAGGCTTTTACGCCTATTGTACTCTGACTCCAGCACGGCTCTGGCAGTATATGTATTTTTATTTTATTGACGCACTGGCAACGTGCGGCTTCAATTTCCATGTGCTAACTTAGCCGACAGTGATGCACCCGTTAGTTTAATTTGTTGATCACCATCTCCCGGTCGGGGGATCGAACCGCCATTCTGCAACTCCGCATAGCATCAGCAACCAGGCATCTTTCCACTGGACCACCGCACCAAGACTAAAAAGTCAAGGATTGGCCGACCAGCTTTCACATGTCTGATATACTGACACACTGACGATTCATATGGGACTATCTGTGGATGCATCTGTCACAATCGATCCTAGGCTTTTACGCCTATTGTACTCTGACTCCAGCACGGCTCTGGCAGTATATGTATTTTTATTTTATTGACTCACTGGCAATGTGCGGCTTCAATTTCCATGTGCTAACTTAGCCGACAGTGATGCACCCGTTAGTTTAATTTGTTGATCACCATCTCCCGGTCGGGGGATCGAACCGCCATTCTGCAACTCCGCATAGCATCAGCAACCAGGCATCTTTCCACTGGACCACCGCACCAAGACTAAAAAGTCAAGGATTGGCCGACCAGCTTTCACATGTCTGATATACTGACACACTGACGATTCATATGGGACTATCTGTGGATGCATCTGTCACAATCAATCCTAGGCTTTTACGCCTATTGTACTCTGACTCCAGCACGGCTCTGGCAGTATATGTATTTTTATTTTATTGACGCACTGGCAACGTGCGGCTTCAATTTCCATGTGCTAACTTAGCCGACAGTGATGCACCCGTTAGTTTAATTTGTTGATCACCATCTCCCGGTCGGGGGATCGAACCGCCATTCTGCAACTCCGCATAGCATCAGCAACCAGGCATCTTTCCACTGGACCACCGCACCAAGACTAAAAAGTCAAGGATTGGCCGACCAGCTTTCACATGTCTGATATACTGACACACTGACGATTCATATGGGACTATCTGTGGATGCATCTGTCACAATCAATCCTAGGCTTTTACGCCTATTGTACTGACTCCAGCACGGCTCTGGCAGTATATGTATTTTTATTTTATTGACGCACTGGCAACGTGCGGCTTCAATTTCCATGTGCTAACTTAGCCGACAGTGATGCACCCGTTAGTTTAATTTGTTGATCACCATCTCCCGGTCGGGGGATCGAACCGCCATTCTGCAACTCCGCATAGCATCAGCAACCAGGCATCTTTCCACTGGACCACCGCACCAAGACTAAAAAGTCAAGGATTGGCCGACCAGCTTTCACATGTCTGATATACTGACACACTGACGATTCATATGGGACTATCTGTGGATGCATCTGTCACAATCAATCCTAGGCTTTTATGCCTATTGTACTCTGACTCCAGCACGGCTCTGGCAGTATATGTATTTTTATTTTATTGACGCACTGGCAACGTGCGGCTTCAATTTCCATGTGCTAACTTAGCCGACAGTGATGCACCCGTTAGTTTAATTTGTTGATCACCATCTCCCGGTCGGGGGATCGAACCGCCATTCTGCAACTCTGCATAGCATCAGCAACCAGGCATCTTTCCACTGGACCACCGCACCAAGACTAAAAAGTCAAGGATTGGCCGACCAGCTTTCACATGTCTGATATACTGACACACTGACGATTCATATGGGACTATCTGTGGATGCATCTGTCACAATCAATCCTAGGCTTTTACGCCTATTGTACTCTGACTCCAGCACGGCTCTGGCAGTATATGTATTTTTATTTTATTGACGCACTGGCAACGTGCGGCTTCAATTTCCATGTGCTAACTTAGCCGACAGTGATGCACCCGTTAGTTTAATTTGTTGATCACCATCTCCCGGTCGGGGGATCGAACCGCCATTCTGCAACTCCGCATAGCATCAGCAACCAGGCATCTTTCCACTGGACCACCGCACCAAGACTAAAAGTCAAGGATTGGCCGACCAGCTTTCACATGTCTGATATACTGACACACTGACGATTCATATGGGACTATCTGTGGATGCATCTGTCACAATCAATCCTAGGCTTTTACGCCTATTGTACTCTGACTCCAGCACGGCTCTGGCAGTATATGTATTTTTATTTTATTGACGCACTGGCAACGTGCGGCTTCAATTTCCATGTGCTAACTTAGCCGACAGTGATGCACCCGTTAGTTTAATTTGTTGATCACCATCTCCCGGTCGGGGGATCGAACCGCCATTCTGCAACTCCGCATAGCATCAGCAACCAGGCATCTTTCCACTGGACCACCGCACCAAGACTAAAAAGTCAAGGATTGGCCGACCAGCTTTCACATGTCTGATATACTGACACACTGACGATTCATATGGGACTATCTGTGGATGCATCTGTCACAATCAATCCTAGGCTTTTACGCCTATTGTACTCTGACTCCAGCACGGCTCTGGCAGTATATGTATTTTTATTTTATTGACGCACTGGCAACGTGCGGCTTCAATTTCCATGTGCTAACTTAGCCGACAGTGATGCACCCGTTAGTTTAATTTGTTGATCACCATCTCCCGGTCGGGGGATCGAACCGCCATTCTGCAACTCCGCATAGCATCAGCAACCAGGCATCTTTCCACTGGACCACCGCACCAAGACTAAAAAGTCAAGGATTGGCCGACCAGCTTTCACATGTCTGATATACTGACACACTGACGATTCATATGGGACTATCTGTGGATGCATCTGTCACAATCGATCCTAGGCTTTTACGCCTATTGTACTCTGACTCCAGCACGGCTCTGGCAGTATATGTATTTTTATTTTATTGACTCACTGGCAATGTGCGGCTTCAATTTCCATGTGCTAACTTAGCCGACAGTGATGCACCCGTTAGTTTAATTTGTTGATCACCATCTCCCGGTCGGGGGATCGAACCGCCATTCTGCAACTCCGCATAGCATCAGCAACCAGGCATCTTTCCACTGGACCACCGCACCAAGACTAAAAAGTCAAGGATTGGCCGACCAGCTTTCACATGTCTGATATACTGACACACTGACGATTCATATGGGACTATCTGTGGATGCATCTGTCACAATCAATCCTAGGCTTTTACGCCTATTGTACTCTGACTCCAAACATCGTCGTGTCGTG
>JAVVLW010002972.1:0-25000 GCA_034401795.1 Chaetoderma sp. LZ-2023a
TAATTTAATTAGGAAACAACCCTAGTAATCTTTCTCTTTTAAGATAATCTCTAATAATAGGAAATACACTAACATTCAACATGCGAATAGTGTCTTAAAAGTAAATTAACAGTGTACAATGATTACTGCTTGTACACAATATTTGCAATCTATACATAAATATAAGCAGGAGAAATTTTATTTGATATATGTATGTGCCTAAGTTGCTGAGTAGAAAACATAACTCATTGCATTACTCCCAATCCAATTATGTTCAAAATATTGAACAGTACCCTTTACTTTGTTTTGGAAATATGCGAAGTTATTACCGAGCTGTAAGACTTTTTTTAATTTATCAGTGGCATGACTGACTTCAACCAACACATTTTAATGTCTTCACTCAGACAGTAAATGTAAATGACAAAGGCTGACTTGCCCATTAAGTGATTAAACTCCATTGTATTATTATGTTGAGACCATATTAGTTAACGCAACAGTTATTAGTATCATGAAATACGCATTACCATATTCTCTATTTCGTATAACAACACTCTGTAACACAACTCATTGTAAAGTTATCCAGGGAAACAATTTTTCTTTGTTTTCAGAGAAAATAGTTTACCTTAATTAGGATATCATTGATCTTGACTGTTTGTTCCAAAATGAAAAGGGTTCTTAAGGCATACCAAGAGACAATCTCTGACTCAAGTTTGTTAACAACACATTCTGTTTAAGATTCTATTATAGGGTGGATCCAATATAGAGGAGAGTCCGGGAGGGGGTTGGGGTCCTTTCTACAGCGGATGATCATTTCCCATGCAAGATTTGAAAATGAGATGTTCTGAGAAGCATAGCTTATTTATCGCTATTGCGTAACTTGATGGCTGGAAACGCTTAAATTATTAGCAGGTTTACAAGTAAGCATGCTATGTTTCCAGTATTTTCCTAATTTCCTTTACTATTCCTATATTAGGGTGATAACTTCCTATATTTCCTCGTATATTATCCTATGATGGAAGGTGCCACTTAGTTAATATCTTCTGACGTTGGTACAATACTGCAGAAAAGTTTCAAGTGGCATAACTCTGCTCTTTGTCATCGAATCAGTCCATTTGCATAATGTAAATATTATATGCCTATGTGGACATTGTGACACAATTTGTTATAAATTACTTAAAAGATGGGTGAATACGCTGACAATAATTTACCATTGATTCCAATGGCAAATTTTACCATTGGCCTATATTATCTGGAACCTAGGTCAGACTGACCAGGAGCATTATTTAATAATTGTCCGAGAATTTTTGAAAACCGAGATGACCACAGAAAAGGTGCCCAATAGCATAATAAGATCCTTTGACCCAAATTTGGTTCAAATCAGGTCGTTGATTAAAAAGCAGCTAGATATAAAGGCAAAGGTTGAGGGACAACGGATGGACAGTTACCATGCCATAAGACCACTTAGCCTTTCAGACCAGGTGAGCTAAATATCTGCTCTAGCCGCTCACCAAGTTATGACTTAATAGCTCTAAATATGAAGAAAGGTGCGCTAAAGAAATATCTTTCCACAATGTATCCCATACTGCGGCAAATCTCAAAGGGTAGCAACTCTGGAGTTTGAGATCGAATACGCTTCATTTTCGCAATGCATATATTAGATGTTAATATGACCATTTTGGTACAATATTGGTTTCAATCCATCCAGAAATAACAAAACGTTCCACTTGTTTATGCTGGACGAACAGACGGCTAGGTGCCAGATGACGTGTGATCGCTATAGCTTAATCAGCTGGCATGACCGAGCACACAATGCATATCAGTATAGTTATGGATACTCCTCGAAGGCATACCTCGCCGGGAAAGTCATAAAGTTATGACACTGCCAACGAATAGAGGGTAAACAGACAAATGACAAGCCTATCCCAGTTTTAATACATGCACACCTTCTCTCTAATATGTATGCACATACCAAGTTTCAATAGCATACATATAAGCCTTGAACACATGGTCCAAACAAACATCTAGCTACGTCATATGCGCATTTGCATGTATGCTTTACTAGCAACTTACCTGCACGGCTAACATTTTCAATGTGCCATACAGGTAAACCATTAGCAAATCTGTATACATGGAAGGCTCCTCCATGCGCTATAGACGAGCTCATGTGTCATCAGAATGATATGTCATCATTCACCATAGCGAAATATTTCCATTTCCACAACCCACTTCGACATAGGGAGTTTTACCATGGATGTTGTTGACAACTTCGATCATAATGAGGCCAACCTATCTGGAATGGGGCAGTAACAGTTTTGCTTCAGGAATATGTAGGTTCTACAACCAGTAAGCCAAAGCTTTTTGAAGCCAATATCAAACATTCAATACCAAGTTAAAATGCCAATATTTGAAGCAGCTTTTTAAACGTTAAAAAATTACGATTTCCGCCCGAATACAATTCCTCATTCAGTGAAGGATGAGCTTTTGAATGACATTTTGTCGACGTATATAGCCTGGTTATTGTCAAGATTACATCATTGTGAGTCCGACAATTTGAATGCCAGACCGCATGAGCAAACCATACCAATATGGAGTGTGAACATCTCTGTCCTGGCCGTTAGGGACATTCACCTCGTGTGTGTAGAATTTCTGCCTGCCCTGCCAGACCCAATTACGAAATATCATACAGTGTACACAGCCATTAAAAACATGCAGTGGATCCTAAGGTACCCTGATCAATACAGCCATGAAAAAACTACAGGAGGTCCTAGGGTACCTAGATCCCCCAAAAAATACTGGTAACCTCTGACGAACGTGTATACAGAATTGGACGAGAATTATAGTTGATCTGACTTGAGGACTTTTAGAACATTATTTTTTGCATGCGTTCGTTCCATATGACAAACGTGGCATTGGGATGTATTCGAAATATTTGAAGCGGAGCAGTTCAGAAAACATCCTCATGGAGTTCCATATTTAGAATGTTATTGAATCCGTCTTTAGTGGGAAACACTATGTGACGTCATTGAAAAGACTACAGTTACTTAAAGAAGCATTTTGTACGCGGCAATGGATGTAATCTTTGACGCAAGATAGAAAGATGGCTATGTATACTACAGCAGACGACAGTCAATGAGGCAAACAAGTCTTGCACTTAAAATCTGGACATAGTAAGACAATTACGGGGGAGCAATGAAGAATTAGTTCGTGACTTTTGCCAATTTCTCCTCATTACTAGTAGGGGGACCCTAGAAGTGGGACACTTTTGCCCTGTTATCATTCAAGTGTCAGCAGCTCATATATGCAATACACTGCCCATTAACTTTTTGCTATGTATTTGTGACATGGCTATGTCCCAACATTATGCACTGCTGTTTATGTTCATCTTTCTGGAATTTCACACTTTTTGTCAAGTTTTCAAAAGTGAGGAAAAGTGAGGACAACTGAGACACTGTCGGTAGAAGTGGGGCATGGATTGGGTAGAAGTGGGACAGCTATGGGAGAACTGGGACAGTTGATATAAGTCCCTTTTGTCGTACATTTAACCCGTAAGAAAAGACAAAATTATCATGTTTCCCTTTGCAAATTATAATTACAGCATAGACATAACTCACATGAGTATTTTGGAACTAAGGAATTAAAATCACTTAGTAGGCCAAGAAATCAAAACTGACAGGCTAATAACAACACAGTTCAGACGTAGTACCTTTACGGACTAACTCAATTTATTTAACAAGCTTTTGCATATATATGTAATTCATGATGAAACACATTTATGTACGAAAGCTTGTCAAATAAATTGAGCTAGCCTCTAAATGTACTACATCTGAACTGTGTTGTTACTTTAATAGACTAACACGGCTTCCACCAATTTTTGGCCAGTTAATGTAGATCACCTTGTAAACGAATGAGGTAAAATGTTCTAAAATAAATGTTCTAACATTAAAAGAAAACTTGTAGACCTATTACACAATAAATTATGCATAGTTGATTCTCAGTGGATATCGATATTTCCAATGTCAACGTTGAAGTACGTGCTGCTTTTCATTCGCGATGCTGGATGTTGTTCCTCGGCTTTCTGATTTGAGAGGATGGCCTGTACCTGTTCCTTTGAAATAGAATGCCTATCTGGCACCGCTGGAAGAATAAATTGGCTTGCCATTTTGTGAGATTTTCGATAAAAAGTCAACTTCAAGGTCGCCATCGGCATCAATATTTGTTAAGACCTTTGCAACATAATACACAGGCGTATGACTAGCTCTCTCAGATTTGAACTCTACTATTACAAAACTGTCTTTCTTAATGTCCTTATACTTCACAGTGTCAAGCTGAATTTCTCCCTCTTCTGTATCGTTTTTTCCAGGGCTGTCATCATCAGTGTCCATCAGGATTGCTTGCTCCTACTCATCATCGTCGGTATCATCATTGGCATCATGAATACGTTGTGTTTTCACCTTTAAGCTGCAACCTGTCTCGCTGTCCCGGCATTTTTGTGTTGTCTCTTCTCCAACTCGTCACGCAAATGCTACATTTCTGGAGTTGATGTTGCCACCATTGTCTTCCCTCGCTCTCAGCCACGGTTGGATGTTTTTCTTTCAGGAGCGTGAAAAAAGATTACAGAACATTTGAGTATCACCATCCCACTCCACCCACCCACGTTATTTTACTACTACCACTGCTGCTGCTGCTGCTTCTCCTGCTGCTGCTGCTACTACTTCTTTTACTACTGCTACTACTACTACTACTACTACTACTACTACTACTACTACTACTACTGCCACTCGATACTTCATGGTTTTCAAATCAATCCATCCAGCAGCTTCAGAGATTTTTAAAGCCATTTACAAAAATTAGCCAAACTCCAAGATGACGGCGGGCTAAATTCGCACCATCAACCTTCTTTGAAGAAACTTGGATCTCTATGTCCTAAGGATGCATTCTGCCAAATATAATTGTAATCGGCCCAGCTGTTCTTGAGAAATCATGTAACCCTTTAACGCCTGAGCTCGCCGAAATACAGTCTCTGCAGTGGCTTAGAGAAATGGCCATTTGCAGAACAAGAGAAAACTATTTTTGAAGATCTACCACTGGAATGACTCACTCTATAACCAAGTCTTCGCTTGGTCTGCGAAACGTACATTTTCCATGAGAAAATATATTCTTGAACAAATTTGAGTGTTAAACGGTTAAAGATAAAGAAGAAATTGGCGGCCATGACATAAGCTCACTTGGCCTTTCAAACCAGGTGATCTAATAATTCAATGATCATAATATAATGTGGGAATCCTATTTTAGATATGTTCCACCCATCTCTAACCATTCTCCACCCACACTTTGCTCGTGTTGTGATTAATCGATCCCTGCACTCTCTGATTCTCAATTTGCAGAAAACTATGTAGGTAAGCTGTTGGATATGTTGAAACTAATTTGACTTGGTGCTGCTGCTGCTCATGGCAGCAACAGCGCCCACTCAAATTGCCTTCAAATTAGTCAACAAAATGATTATTAAATAGTAAAGACATACAATTCGTACAACTTGACTATCAAGCATTTATGACGGACTAAATCGTGTCATTCATGACATAATTGATTATGACGTCAGCCTACGTGCAACGTTGTTGATTATGACATCATGTGATTGACTGAGAAACTGGACCTTTCAATTGCATCATTAACACGTAGAGTCTCATCGGACAACAATGGCTCGCCATACACTGTGTTCATGCCTACATGACTTGATCTAGACATCAAGTAAACGCAGAGCTGCTATTGAACAGAGTTCTGTATCCCGTCTGAGCTGAACAACAAAGGTATATTTCTGACTTCCTCGCGCAACCGTTCCGTACGACAGTTTCCATAAAATGAGGTCAGCCTTGTGTTCAATAGGAAAATACAGGCGTGAGTCTAGACCCTAGCATTGGGAACTAGCATATAAACGCCTCAAATATTACAACACACACACACTGTTCAATAGGAAAAACCTTCAGAGCACTCTGCGTGTGCAAAATCTGGGGGTTTTCAGTTTGCATAGTATACGCAGTAATTGATCCGAAAACATCAAATCGTCATAGTTTGCAGATTTAGCAAAATGTTTTTAAATGTTTTCCCTCTTGAACCCAAGGCGGGTAGCTTATACATAGCCTCCCTGCCCGGTGGTAAGGAAGTGATAAGACTGACAGGATCAAACTAGATACATTATGAAGAGTATTGCACATGACAAAAATCAGATGTTTAAGATAATACGACAAGTTTGTAATGCGAAACCATCTAGTGATTCCTGCATACCTTTCATAGATCAGGGAAAGCGAGAAATGGGCAGATTATTTTGAAGTTCTAACAACACCAAGAATAATGCACATTTTGATCCTGACATAAAAACATCAGCTGAACTAATGCACCTCCTCCTGACTCAAGTCACATCAACAGTACCTCCACTTCATCCAGTTGCTGATGAGGAGGTGGCTACACATATAAGCAAGTTGGGGTATGGAATGCTGCAGATGCATATATGGAATTGCGTCAGTACATGTCAGGTACGCATCACATGACGTCGTCAGTGTTATGCCCATGAGCATCAACAAGAAACTTACAAGTGGAAAGATCCCTGAGTCACTGAAGCTAGGCATGGTAACACCAGTCCTGAAAAGGGGAAACCGGCCAGATCTCTAGACAGCTACAAGCGCATCAAAGTGGGTTCTCTGTTTGGAAAAGTACTGGTAAAAGAAAGTGTGAGGAGAATGCGACCTATTCTTAACCCAGGAAAGAACAAGTTACAGTTTGGCTTCACACAACAACGCTCCTGAAATAATGCTGCATTCATACAAAGCGTGAAGGTATCGTTGATGCCACTGATACAAATAATCTAATGTACATAACATTCCTGGACGCCAGCAAAGCATTTGATGTTGTCAGCCATCATGTTATGCTCAATGACATCTATAAAAAAAGGTATTGAAGGAAAGTTATGGGCTATAATGAATGAAATGTATACAGACATTCAATTAAATGGAGAGGTGTAGTTTCTAGATCCATCAGAGAGGAACAAGGCATCCGGCAAGGATCTGAGTCTTTGATGATCTAACCCTCCTTGTCTGCAACCCCCTTGATATGCAATTACTGATCAGTATTGTGCAGCCAGATGCGTCTTGTGAGCACTATACATTCAGTACTACAAAAACAAAAGTACTCACAGTTAGGAACATAAAGCCAGCAAAACATAAAGGGCAGGGTGCGCTTTGACTCTGTCCCGGTTTATGTTCACCTAACTTGGACAGGTCTTTATCTCAGACATGTATGGAGAGGTGCCCAGCCTAGGCTGCATCCTGTGTGGAGAACGGGGCGTCCATCCGGCGTGGCGGAGACAGGGAAACACACCTGGAAGGCCAAAGGTTACAAGTGTATCCACCAGTACCACATTGCGAACCAGAGGAAATGGCAACCACATTTCAGCAATACATCAGAAGACGTCCACATCACACACATCTTCCGCGTCAGTCACCTGCACTGCCTCCATATGAGGAATATCAGTCACAGCATCAGGAACGTCCACGTCGTCTCCATAGTATGCCTCCACCCATCTATAGACCTACACCTGTCTATGGACCCGCATCAGGGTGGTATTCGGCAGAATCAGCGTATCATGCATCACATCATCGATGGGAATCACCTTCATGGACGTGACAACATTGACAGGGACATTGACGGGAAACACCACCACCACCACCAGCTACACGCCGACCAGCATCCGCGTTCTCATCAGTTTCGCTAGCACCACCACCAGGTTTCACGCCAATCACTTCTCCATGGGTACATGGCCGGATCACACACACCCCCCCCCCCCCTAGAATCATGCATCTAGAGGAAGAGGGCGTGGCCAATCCCATCGTGGGGGCCACAATAATGCCCAAGGACATGGGAACCAGCATAACAAGAGCAATAGGCAAAACATGCAAAACAGATCTCCGCACTCACCAATCTCGTAACAACACTTAGCACCACCATCACAACACAGTCCACCACTAGACTGCAACCCACCACAGCTTCAGCTCTGCCACCAAACACGTCCTTTGGATGTGGTCAGGCGGGCCACTTGAAGGATCGATGCCCCAACCGGCCTCCGTCTACAACTCCAACTGCTGACGGACATACCCCGCAGCCTGAGAATCCATCAAACTAGCATGGGCACCGATTACAGAGTCGCTTCGGTACCCAATCCTACAATCCGGCCCAACTGCGGCCTCTGAACCACAACGTCAGGTGGCCATTTCTAATCGTCATTACATTCCTACTACACCATGCACTCACCAGCACCTGGCTTCTTCTATGTTGGTGCCTACGATGCACATGGCATCCGTTTACTTGCTGCGGTCGAAAGTCAAAAGAACCGACACAATGTAAGTGCGGCAACGATTGAAATACCACTTTTAGGCGTGGCCGGCAGATCCGGCAAGTCATCCATCAAAGAACATCCCGTCGCTACATCTGTAGACTCACATATTCAGGCCGCAAAGGCCTCACCGCAAATTTGTGTTCCGAATGTAGCTGTTGGTATTCGTGAACAATTATCAGAAGTTCCAAATTACTCCCGTAAGGGGGAAGTTACAAAATTGTTTTTGCTGCGGTGGGTTGGAGAACTGGTAGCTACGGGAACATGACGTAAACTGAAGTCATATGCGTAATATCCATCGATCCTGGCCGAGGATGCTCTCGATCACTGGATCGCTTCTCCTTTTATACTCCTCGTGACGTCACAGGCGCAGGCTTCGTCCAATCATCGTTCCAGCAAGAGCCAATCAGCGCGCAGCTAATAATAGCGCAGTCGAACGTTCTAGAACATTCTAGAAGCTTTTGAGTCCACGTGGTTATGACGTCGTGGCAATATTTTGAAGATAATCATGAAGAGTTTTCCCTGGATAAATCAGCCGTTTCTCAACCGATTTTGAAATGGTTTACAGATTTAAAAAGCCCGTTAAATTCTGGTCTTGATTATTGCCATACTTAACGGGAACAGACAATCAATAAAGATTATAGGGTATCATCTCGGTACACTAAAAGCGCTATCCTATCTAGGTCGTAACTATGCGCTCCATATAAACAGCGTCCTAGCGTGCATGCGCATCATGCGTCTTAATGAACTTAGTAATTGTTCGACACGCTATTTCTCCCATAGGCCTATATACGCTTATGGCTCTACCCAGAGGGGCGTGTTCAGGAAACGAATCCAGGACAGGCAGCGTGTACCCAGCTCAGCTGGTATGGCCAGTATCCGACCGGTCAATCCGAACTACACCACCCCCACCTAGTTTGACATCCGTGGCAAACGATCGCGCATGGCAGATCGACGCACAGATGTACACTAGGCGGGAATTATAGACTTCCCAGGTAGGCATGTGGCCGGAGCAGAGTAGTGACGCGTATTCAAGAGACAGAACACATAGGGGTGCCAAGAGGAGGGAGAGGCATACTTTTAGTTTTTAATTTTGACCTGGAATTACTTTTCCAGGGCTTTCTTCTTTTTGTTTTATTACTAATATTACGGTGCGTGCTATAACTTTATTTAGTAGATGATTCTAAACAATAGCTCGCATGGGTGTACTCTTTGAGTGCGCATAATCATGTTTTCCGCAAAGAACACCCAAGCTCCAACGTACCATAATTTAAGCTTGTAAATATATATATAAATATAATAACAAAAAGACAAGGTATATCTAGACCATGGCACATACCCGTATGAGGTATTTATTTATTAATCACACCGCATTACTTGCGCACCACGGGTAAATAAAGGGGTACGCAACACGTATCACTTAGCATCATCATTATATAAAATATCTATTTGCGGCCCATTATTGTGGGTCCGCAATGGTCAGCTCTCTCTGGCCTCATATCCGTCCTGACGTTTGAGACAGGAAGAGAAATAATAAGAAAAATAACATATATATAATAATAATAACCTAAGTATTGGTTTATCAGGCAGCCTCAGCGTAGCTTTTTTTTTACGTCGCACACGATGTTCTTACCACGTCGGAATCTGCAGTGCTCATTTCGTGTGAGACACAACCGGGCACTGAAGTGTGCGGCTGTGTTGGATAGCCGCAGTCATGCTAAGGACGGGATTCAATTGATCTAACATATATAATAAGAGAAAAGTAATTTTTTTAAATAAAGTAATAATTAATACATTTCCACGGATCGCCTATTAATATTTCTGCTGAATTAGATATGATCACACCTCTGCAGTGAAATTTCCCCATTGAGTCTGGGTCCTGCGGCTGACGGTTGTGAGTCGCGGTGGATGCACTGTCATTGCTGAGATGCTTTCACTATTATTATCGTTGGCACTGTCTGAAATATCCGAAGTGATGGCGGCGGGAATATGCACATCCTTCGTCTATGGAAAGTTCGGGTGGAGATGGAGACTGCGGGTAACTTGGAATGTCTATTTCCGCAGGTGTCGTAATTACCACTAAAATCGGATGACTGGCTAACACGGTTTGCGATACTATGGTGGTGGGTGTAGTGATCGTAACCGGATAGCTAATAACCGATGCGGGTGCTGTCGAACGGGATTCTGCGGGATATTTTCGCTTCTTACTTCGCTTCAGGACCGGTGTGGATGAAGTTACAGGTACCGGCCTAATACTTCCAGATGCGGCTGCGGGCAGAATTTCACGTCTGGCTGTCGGTACGTTGCTTACTGTAGCCACGGAAAGATGATGGCTGACGAGATATCTACGAGTAGTGTTCTTCGTGCGGACCATTTTCTTGCTTGGGAGAACTTTAACGGGGAGCCGAGATTCGAAGTGGGTGGCTAAAACGGCATGATCCTCATTCTCTTCCCCAGGAAACAACATCACTTCCAACACACGGTGATGATAATGAAGCACCAGTAGCGAGTAGCGGTGTAGATCTCGGATACTGGCACGTCACACAAAAGGCTGACTGGAAAAGATGATCCTTATTAACATGAAGGGTGCGGTCGGATTTCCTAGTGAAATTTCTGGTACATGGCTCTCCGCTAGCTAACAATGAGTTACACGGGAACTGCTTTGGAACTGGTACCGGTTCTTCTTCAAATGAATCCGACAACGCTAAATCTTCAAGGAGTGACATCTTGTTCCCGCATGGTAGTTAGTTGCGGGAACTTTACTCAAAGCCCTATCTCTTCATGGTTTATACTTTCCAGGCCAATATAATAATGAAATAATAAGAAGAAAAACAGCAGAATTTGGTCTGCGACACGAAAGAAGCCTAATGCTATGTTTTTCCCTGGTGTCGAAGACAAAGTTTCAGGGCGTGTTTCCTCCTTTTATACTATTTGGTGATGTCACAGGCGGCGGATGACCAAACCTAAAAGTTTTAACAGGTGATTCGGTCATCCTTATATGAATGTTTGCTGGTTTTCCGGCCTGGACGTCATAGGATTAATTCCTCCCATCTAAAGGGAGTACTTTTAATTATAGGAAGAATGACTCGTTAAACTTGTCCTTATTTCGCACATTTAACAGCCTCCGATCAACATGAAAACTTGGTATTACTTTTTCTTTGCGGAGCCTCACCTTTTAATTAGCGTGAGACAGTTCTCCAGGTTGGATGCTTATAAACGTGCCTATTTTATTTTAGGCTAGAGCGCCCGATGGGGTGTGTGGGAGCCAGCTGACATCAGCGGTAATCTCCCGGAGTCACCCTCGCCACTCCTCCATCACGCTGTGGTAGTCCCGTTTTTGGCCGGCTCTTTTGTTTAAAGCGTTTGATCCAACTTACTGGAAATAGCAGTAAATGTCACATGGCTCAAAAGAAAAGCACATGGTTGATCGGAAACGTGTATGCTGTCTATAGCGATGGTCAAAATGCTGTTGCTGAGGTGTAGTCTGTTGCAGAGGCGAGGAATAGAAATATATATGTTACATCAAGATCTTTATAATGTCCCGTATTTGCGTGAGTTCTTTAACATGCGTCTTAGCAGGTGTCTGTAATAGGTAGTTCTCAGCCCGTGTTGATTATAGACTGGAATGCAAGGAAGAGATTCTTTGAAATTCTCTTTGTAATTTTACTGTCAGATTTTTTATGCCGCTTTACCAGCCCGTGCGCTAATGATTTGTAGCACGGTAGAGCAGTTGTGCTCTTAATCAAAAATTTATCAGTAAAGTTGTAAGTAATTTTGATGTGTGGTTTAAACAGTTCTATTCATGCGGTAGATCAATGTTACTGATCCTGTCAAGATAGCTGTGTTTCCCGAGCGGGAGGGCTGGCCAAGCATTCTCCTCAATAGGTAGAACTAGCTCCTGTCCCGGCCTAGACCAAACACTCTGGTACCATTTTAATAATGGTTAAATTACAGTACAACTCACAAAAATGTGTGACACAATTTATTGCAATTTACAATGCCGTCGTTCGGAGATTGTGAATACAGTCAACCTGAGTGTCTGTGTTTCTGTCATGTTGGTGATTTGAATCTGATACGCATGACTGGTTTTCTGTGGATGGTACCTGCGCTGTGGTGAAGGTGACGTGTTCATGGCCGCCAGGTGCGAGAGGTAGGAGTGTATTTCACTCTGTAATGGCCGAGCCCGTGGGCGGGCACAGAGTTACTTTAGAGTGTAGATGACCTGTTGGATGCTGTCGTAACTTTGATCAATCCATTGTCGAATTCAATATTTCGGCAGCAAAATCCTACTCGTGACTGACGACAATGCGGGCATCTTGCTCTCTTAATAATATTGACTGTTATTACGTGTAGATGAAGTATGTAGTTTAGCTATTTCCATACGACGTCGGGAAAAAGGAAAAGGGGGCGGATCGTTGGACAAACGTCCTCCCGTGATGCGTACTGTAGATGGCTGTAGTGCATTCCTGATATCCATATGATCAGTTCTCCCGTAACTGGATAAGAAGGTGTGTGCGGGAGATTTGTTGGCTGCTGTCTGTTGATGATAATGCTGTTGTCGGGATGTTCGGGCTGCTGTATGATGCTGATGTTATAAGCAAAGTGGGCGCATTCCAGTTTTCCACGCTGGTGAACGAACACCAAGTCTGTTGTTATTTACGGGAGGTGTAGTCTGCGGGAGAAATTATTTCTTGCGGGAATATTTATGTCTCTACCGGTAATTAATTAAGACCAGTAGGTGCTGCTAAATGCTGTTGTTGCCGATGTTGAATGTCTCCATTATGCTGAGTATAACCGAGCAAGTATGTGATGTATGCGCAATGATGAATTGATGCATCCAGTCTTGAAGGCAGGTGTGTTCTTGTAGGTGTTGACGTTCTGTCTGTTGTGTGGTGTTCTGACTCCTCATGGGGCAGTATGGTAGGCCAAATGGATAGGGTGACCTTTGGACAGGGGGATGTGGTCATCTCCCGTTACACGACGGTTGGTGTCCTGTCGTAATTTTTAGACAGCGGGAAAATTCGAGCCGAGAGTCTGCTGAACAGGCTGCTTCCCTGCCCACTGCGGGGGGGGGGGGGGGTCCAAACTTGGTGTGTAGATAATTGACGCGAATTGGAGTGATGTCGGTTGTGGGACTATTGGAGAGGGTGTCCCTTGGGGGGGGGGGGTCGCGATTTCGGGAATTGGTCGGGTACACCTTGTTGTACGGTTCTGCGGTTCTAGACACGCCAAGGCTTCATCCAGCCTCTTCACTTCATTGCTATTCACCACATGTTCCACCCCACAGGAAGCATGGCTTGGGTCCATCTCAGCTTCCGCTTGTGGTAACTCTATGATGGGGGCATAGCATGAAGTGGGTGGGAATGGGAAGATCTAAGGAACGACTTTTCCATCCGGTCACTGTTCATCCACGATCTGGCTTGGAAAAACTGGGGCTGAACTAGCACTGCGGTGCTCTGCGCTAACTGGGGGAATACTAATTTTATAGAAATATTTTTCTGGGTACCGGTGTCATGAGAAACGCCCAGTCCGAGCTCTGGTGCTGTGTCGTCACTGACACAAGGTTTAAGTCGATCGAAGTGGATGACTGAGGTCCGGCCATCCGAAGCACGGATACGGTAGGTCACGTCCTATGTCTTACCTACTACCACATAGGGGCCTTTCCACTGGTAACTCAGTTTACTTGGCCCGTTTGCAGACCGTCGTATATCGTGTACCCACACCACTCGTCCTGCTTCATATGGAGCTCCATGCACTCTCCAGTCATGCCATGTCTTTTGCCGCCGGTGTGCAGTGGATAGTGTTTCTCTCACTAACTCAAGGGCTTGTCCTATCCTTTGCCACAGGAGTTCGACATAGAGAGATGGTGAATTTTTCTCCCCCGGGATCCGTGGCATACCCAGATCCAGGGGCAAGGCTAATTCACAGGCTAACATTAACCGAGCAGGGGTGTAGGCCATGCTGAAATGTTCCGAAATGTGGTAAGCCATGAGTACATACGGGAGCCGTAGGACCCAGTCTCTACAATCAAGGCGTGTTTCCTTGTTAAGCATCTCCGTAAGAGTTCTGTTGAATCTCTCTA
Source organism: Chaetoderma sp. LZ-2023a (assembly GCA_034401795.1). Lineage (NCBI taxonomy): Eukaryota > Metazoa > Mollusca > Caudofoveata > Chaetodermatida > Chaetodermatidae > Chaetoderma > Chaetoderma sp. LZ-2023a. The sequence continues at coordinate 14,445 of JAVVLW010002972.1, forward strand.
CCATCCCGTCACTTCGGGGGTGGTATGGAGTTGTCCTTGTTTTGACGATATGGAATAATTTGCAAAGCTCTGATATGAGCCGGCTCTCAAAATTACTTCCTTGATCGGAGTGCAACTCATAAGGCATACCAAAGCGGCTGAACACATTGATGGCCAAGACCTCCGCTATGGTGGATGCCTCTTGGTCCGGCAGAGCAAATGCTTCTACCCACTTCGTAAAATAATCTTGTAATACGAGGATGTATTTATTTCCATCATCCGTCATATTCAAGGGTCCAAGCATGTCGGTAGCCACTCGCTCCCACGGTGCACCAATAATCTTAATTTACGATGGTGTGATATGGTGTTGGCCAACAGCACGTTTTTGGCATGGGATACATTTGGCAACCCATGCCTTGATACTATCGCGAATCCTGATCAAGTGGAATCTCAGTTTGATACGGGCAACAGTCCTTTCCACGGCCAGATGTCCGGCATTATCTTGTAGTTGTTTCAATATAAGTTCACGATAACTTTCCGGAACTACCACACGGTTATTAATGTATAGAACGTTATTTATTAATTGACATTCTTTGACCCGTTGGTAATAATATTTTGCTGTGGTGGATAAGGGCATTACCGATTCATTAGGAGGACGTACCCCCTCCTGAATCCACACGTATATATTCTGTGTCTTCACGTCTGTTGTTTTGTGGTGTGCGATCTTCTCTGGATTCCACTCTGTGGGCCGCAATTCGGGGAACGCCAGAGATGGCTGTGTTGACTGTGTCATGGTGGCGGCCTCTTTGTGTTCAGCTTCCCCGCCGATTCTGCTAAGGGCATCAGCATTTCCATGCAATTTGGCGGGACGGTGAACAACGTTAAAGTTATAGGCCTGCAGGGATTCCTGCCATCTTGTTACCTGGCCCTCCGGATTTTTTAAGTTCCTGAGCCACCGTAGCGAGACATGGACTGTACGGAGTGTAAAAGGGCGCCCGTACAGAAAGTGCTTATAATACTTGACGAAATGGACAGCCGCCAATAGTTCTCGCTTGGTGGTTGCATATCTTCTCTCCGTTTTATTCAGAGTATGCGAACCATAACCCAACACCTGCTCTGTTCCATCTTTGGTGAAGGAGCCTTCACACTCACTCGTCCACTCAAATGGTCGATTTTTCTCGGTGACCTTGTAGAGGGGTAAAGTAATCTCACTGAGATGTTGGATGTAACGTCGATAGTACTGGCATAGGCCAAGGAAACTCTGTGTCTCCGTAACTGAAGAGGGCCGAGGCCACTCTGCTATGGGCTTAGTTTTCGATGGCTGTGTAGCCACTCCATCACCAGATATGACGTGTCCCAGGAACTCAACGCTCTGTCTGAAGAGATGACATTTTTTCAGGTTGAGTTTCAAATTGCCTGTGCAGAAGCAGGAGAGCACGATGTCCAAATTGGTCAAGATTTGCTCAAACGTAGGTCCAAAGACTATTACGTCATCGATGTAACAGAGACAGATCTCCCATTGCAGGGTGGTTATTACCTGCTCAATGAGTCGTTCAAAGGTTCCGGGAGCATTGCACCAACCCATAGGGCATCTTGCGGAATTGGAAAAGGCCGTCGCTACAAACGAATGCCGTCTTTTCCATATCAGCTTCATCCATGGCTACTTGCCAGTAACCGCTAGCTAAATCAAGGGTACAAAACCACTTGGCTCCAGACAAGGAATCCAAGGCCTGATCTATCCGAGGTAACGGATAAGCGTCCTTAATGCTAAGATCATTAAGGTGGCGGTAGTCTATACAAAACCGCACGGTTCCATCCTTTTTGCCTGCTAGCACTATAGGGCTAGCCCATAGAGATGCTGAGGGTTCAATAATACCAGTTCACAACATGTCGTTCACTAGTTGGTGTGCTTCTGCTTCCTTGTGAATGGGAAGATGTCACACCAGTTGTCGTACGGGGCGATTATTGCCTGTATCGATGGAGTGTTGTACGAGACGAGTTTCTCCGAGATCCATGTCTCCGGAGGAAAAACTATTGCAATATTTATGTAATAGTTTCCGAATTTCTCGTTTTTGTGATTGTAGTAATCCAACGGTGGCACGTAGATATAAATCGTGTAAATGTTCGGGTAAATCATCAGTCATCAAGCAGAAGCTGGGGATGCCCCGGGCCATGCTTCTTGTGGTGTGGAGCGTGTAATAAATAGCATGGAAGTGAAGAGGCCGGATGAGGCCTTGGCTAGTTTTGAAGAACAGCAGAACCACACAACTCGGTGTACCCGTCCACACACCGAAATTGCGCAACCACCCCCACCCCCACCCCCACCCCCGCCCACGGGGCTCCCCGACCAACTGCACCTCCACCACCCCATCGCCAATGCGCGTCTCTCATCTATGCACCAAGTTCGGACATCATTCATCCTGTCCATTTCACACTCCACTCGTCGCCTGTAGACAGTCTCTCCTCAGATATGAGAGTCTGCTGTTACAGAGGTGGCATCCCGCACCGCAGAAACCACCCCACCCCACCCCACCCCACACCCACCCCACCCCACCCCACCTCCACAACCACCCACCCACACCTCCCCAGCCCCCACCCCACCCCCACCTCCACCCCACCCCCACCGCACCCCACCCCGCCCCACCCCCATGCAGCCGGTGAGGAGGGAAGCAGCCTGTTCAGCAGACTCTTGGCTCGAATATTCCCTGTACTTAAAAACTACGACAGAGTACCAACCGTCGTGCAATGGGAGAAGACCAATTCTCCACCCAACGGGCAACCCTCACCACCGTAGCCCGACCAAGTCCCCCCCCACCCTCCCCGTGAGCAGTCAGAACATCACACCGGACACAGAAATCCAGGAGCACACAGAACACACTTGCCCACAAGGCTGAATAAGTCAATTCATCGTTGTGCGAACATTACATACACATCCAGTTATAGGATATAATGGAAACATTCAAGATCAGCAACAACAAAGAATAGCAATCACCTAACATTTTAAATTGAAAAAGTTAGACACCATTTTTCCGCAACACTCCCTCCCACACAGATGCGGGACGTTCATCACTTTCCGCAATCCCGACTTTTTCTGCAACCGCAAAAGACTCGGCATTCACCGGCTTGGAGACCTGGATATGCCCAATCTGCAATACACCAGCATCAAACAGCACCCCCGACTTCCTTACAAAAGAACACTACCACCATCAACGCCAGTCAACATTTTCTGCAATCACCTTCTTATCCGGTTTACAGAAAAACTGATCATATGGAAAGAAGGAGCAATTCCACAGCCATCTACAGTACGCGCTGGGGGGGGGGGGGTATTCTCCCACTAACCCAGCTGTGGGGGATTCTCCCACCCATACAATCCCCCCCACCACACCACCCCCGCAACCATCATATGGAAATAGCTAAAATATTATACATCATTCACATGTAATAACAGTCAATATTATTAAGAGAGCAAGATGCTCGCAGTCTGTCGTCCATCATGAGTAGGATTTTGCTACCGAAAAGTTGAATTCAATAATGGATTGATTCAAGTTATGACAGCACCGTTCTTCGTCATCCGCACTCTAAAGTAACTCTGTCCCGCCTACGAGCTCGGCTATTACAGAGTGAAACACATCATGTCCGATAAAGTTTACACTGCACTTCAGTTACCCACCCCGCCCAATGGTAATAAAAACGTCACACTTCACAACAGCACAAGAATCATCCGCAGATAAACAGGCATGCGTATCAATGAAAATCATCAACGTGACAGAAACATAAACACTCAGGTTGACTGTATTCACAATCTCCATATGATGGTATTGTAATTGTAAACTGAGGCACGCATTTTCCGAGATGTATTATAATAAATTAAGTTTGGTCTAGGTAGGGATGGGACTAGTTCTACCCACAGAGGAGGATGCTTGGCAGTCCATCCACCCAGAAAACAGGGCCTACCTTGTCGGAGTTAGGACACTTAATTTCCGCGAGACATGGAGCTGTTTAAACCAAACAATAGTTTTAGACAGCTATATTGTCCTAATTTTGATTAAGAACACCATCGTTCTACAGTGTATACAGATCATTAACACACGGGCCGGTGAAGCGGCTTCAAAAATTCGACAGTATAATACCAGGGAGAATTTCAAATATTCTCTTACCTACATATTCCTGCACAAGATCAACATGGGCTGGAATACACTTATTACAGACAAACCACAGACGCATGTATAAGATCACGTGCATACAGGGATGCTGTTTCAAGGAACAGAGTTATAAACATATATTTCCGTCTTTCGCATCAATAACGAATGATCAGCAGCATTAATACTCTGCCATTACGTAATTATTGCCTATGTTTCCGATCAACCTCGTGCTTTCACAACGAGAAACCACGTGACTGTCACTTTTATTTCCAGTATATTGTATCAAAGGCTTTAAACACAAGAGACGCCCAAAATGCGCATCTACTACAGCGTGATGGAAGAGGTGAGAGGGGTGAGTCGGGGCAATTGCTGCTGACGTCATCGCGCTCTCCCACACCCCGTCGGGCGCTCAAGCCCGAAATTAAAACAGGCAAGTTTATAAGAATTCAATCTGAAAAACCACTTCACGTTAATTAAAAGGTGAGCTTCCATGGGAATAAGTAGCTCCGAGTTTTCACGTTGATCAGAGACTTGTTTTTCCTTTGAGTGGAGGCAAAGGTGATACCCCTTCCTTGTTATATTTATATTTACTTCTTTTACACAGGAGGAATATTTCATTCGACTCCAGGTTTAAATAAATCCAAACTTTCCTTATAGGGCATGGCTGAATCACCCTAAAACTTCCTGGTGTGGGCATCCACCCTCCTGTGACATCACCAAAAAGTATAAAAGGAGGAGATCGCGCACTGAAACTTGAATCTTCCCATCAAACTCGACACAAGGGAAGAACAAGCATTAGGCTCCTTTCGTGTCGCAAACCAAATTCTGCTGTTTTCTTATTTATTTATCTCTACTATTAAAATTATTTAGCCAGGAATAGCATGAAGAGTTAGGAAAAATAGATTAGGTTAGGCAGTCCACACCATTATCAATATGCGGAAATAAGATGTCACTTGCCGAGGATCTCGCCTTGTCCAACAGCTTGGAAGAGTCGGCGCAAGCTCATTCCTGAAAGAAGCATCCGTGTACAGCATTACAGCTCAACAGACAGCTGTGTAAGCACATGTTTTCCCGCAATTCGGACTTGACGCTTCATATCAATCATGATCATCTTTTTCAACGTGCATTCTCTTCGGACTGCAAATACCTATATACAGCTACACATTATGGTGTGACGCACGCATTGATGGAAAAGCCTTGTGAACAAAGTGAGAACATTGAAGTTCTAGCCACTCATTTTGAAACTAGACTTCCGCTTAATGTTCTTCATATGGGAAAGATGGCCAAGACCAAGCGTACGAAGCGGCGACAACCAGACTTTCCACATTACAGACCAGCAACAGCAACCACCGCATCCACCACGCAACATGCACTAAGTCATTAAGTAGCATCAGCCACAATCATGATGGAATCACCAGCACGATAAGCACCGGCAGCACCTGCAGTAATGGTACCAGCATTGCCTGCAGTTTCTACTCCGGCAGCACCCGCAGCAACACTACCATCCGTATCACGCACGATATCAGCATCTGCATCTGTAATCGGCTGGCCTATTTCTGTGGCTATTTCAACACCGGCAACCGTATCCGAGCAGGGGTTACAGGACATTTTAGACAGATCTATATCTCCTTGTAGTCTAATAATCGACGAGGAGATCCACCTTATGGAAGCAGCAGCAATCATCACTGCATCACAGAGCAGCATCGCATCACACCCACGCAGCAGCACTCCCACGGATCCAGCAGTTTAAAAAGTAACTACACCAAATCGTGCTTATGCCGGAAAGAAATGCCTCTCGTACTCCACTGAAATCCATGCAGTACCAAGGATGACCGCCAGAAATTATCCATCAGCGCAGCATCCGCATCCGCATCAGCATCATCGTTTCAGAGACCACTCATCCAGTTTACATAATTCAGTCCACCTGCAGCATGGACAGCAACCACGACTTCGACAACAACAGTAATGTCAGCAGTCTCCACACTGCAAGCAGTTCGCACATCACCAGTCATCATCTCTGCCACCACCAGTGCTTCAATGGATACGTCCGCACCATCTTCCAGCTATAGTATTACCGACTTGGGCCTGCTTAGTAGTGATATATCAGCAGCGGAGGACCATCCACCGCATCTGTCCAGTACGAGTCGGGGTACCACTGGGGAAACTTCACAGCGGATGTTTGTGGACACTATTGCCGAGGTTGCAGCAGGATTTATCAGTAGTTGTGCGGAACACAGAACTTTATTATTATTATGTTTATTTTTGAAATCTTTTTCTTACTGTTATATATGTTTTAACAAATTGATACCCAGTCCCTATGCTAACCACGGTCATCCTGCACAGCTGCACAGTATTCTTGCGTAGCTGTGTCTCACATAAAATAATCACTGCAGATCCCTGTGTTTTAAACATGTCGTGTGTGACGTAAGTACACAACACACCGTAGCGAATATGTTATATCCTATCATGCAATCTCAGCTACGCTGGGGCTGCCTGATGAACTAGTCTTTTTACTTTATTATTATTGATATTTTTCTTATTATTTTAGTTCCCACGTCAGTACGACGGGATGGATTGTGGGTTAGCGGAAGCTATCCGTGCAGATCCACACTAACGGGCCGCATCCCTTTATTTACCCGGGGTGCACGTGTAATTAGCATAATCTATGATACTCTTCTCTGGTATAGTTATGTGATTATATATTATCCTATTTACATTGTATTTTATAAAAACTGTATTGTAATTGTGCTATGTTGGAGGTTGGGTGTTCTCTGCAGAAAAATAATTATCATCCATGCGAGCTATTGTTTAGATAATCATAAAATCGCTCCGGGAACGCCCACTGGGTAGGATAGTACACGTACATAAGCCCTATGAGGGAGGTTTTCGTTAAAATCAGCTAAGTCCGCCAAGATGCGTGGTGCGCATGTGCGTGTGTCAGAGCTTCCTTGACAACACGTCACGGAATTGGAAGCGAGTGCATGCCTATGGTGTAACGAGTTGGTACTCTTTAATCCTTTTAATCATTCCGTTCTCGTTGGTACCGATCAGGACCAAAATAAAACAAGCTTTCTAGAACTGTTTACTAATTTAAAATCGGTCCAGAAATGGATGAGTTATCCACGAAAATCCCCTTAAATTATCTTCAAAATATTGCTTTTGACGTCGTAATCGTGTGTATGCGTAAATAGATCTAGAGTGTTCTGTGCACGTGATGAATACGTCACTGATCTAGCTGTATGCTGATTGGCTACTGCTAGACCGCTGATTGGCTGAGGCACCTGCCTCTGACGTCACAGGTAGTATAAAAGAGGTCAAAAATCGGGAATCAGGAGCATCGCGGGTGTGGAAGCTGGCCCGTGCAGGATATCTGGACCATCAGGATGACGGATGTAACTGCTGACCTTCGGTAATTCTCACTTCATCCGGTGTCTTACGGATCCCAGCACATCCGCAGTGGTAGGAAGTCATTGGCTTCCACCAGTTTTTGGATACCCCCGGATGGCCATCCGGGGGTAATAGACTAAATTTAAAGTTATACTTTCCACATCCAGACTTTCCTAATGGAGCCTTTCCGAGAGCGGGCCATGCATGCCCGGGATGTAATTGCACGGAATGTAGAGCTGATGATGATTCTTGGTGTATGACTCACTGGATCTGCCAACCACGCTGAAAAGTGGACTTCAATTTCCGCACTGCATGTCCTGTGTGTTTAATTAACTTTTTTGCCATAGTCTGGTGGAACTTTGCTAGGTGCGCCGCAAGAGCTATGTGACGCATCCCGCACCGTGTGCCAGTTTATGTAACTGCTTATCATTATGTACAGCCCTCTCTGTTAATGGGCAAACCTCAACATTATGACTTCCATCGCCGGGCGGTTAACTTTCTCACTTCCGTATAAATTGTATAATAGCTAAAGAGACTGTCTAATAGACATTCCTTCACTGTGTTTCACTATCCCGAGTGTGTACCGTGTCTACCCTGTCTGGAGAAGTCAGCTTGCGGAGACCTGCCTGTGGAAATCAGCTGCGGAAATCTGCCTGCGGAAATCTTTTCAGCTTCAGAGAACACGTCGACTCACGCTATAAATACGTTAGCACCTCAATTTCAGTAACATAGTAGCCTGTTCCATACCGATGACTATTAGGTATTCAAATAGCTATACTATTGTACATTTAGTTATCATTTCCGTATGTGGTACTGATGACTAATAGGTACCTTCCCAGTCTTAGGATTACAATTTCTAATTTCTTTCTTACTGTGCATATTATTCTTGTTTACTGTAGGTGCTTTCAACTAGCCGTACCATTTAAGTTCATCGGTCTGTGATATTTAGTTAAATCATTTAATTACATTCTACTTATTGCATTGGTTAGTTGTATATGGCAGTTAGCCATTCAGTTAATATGTTTTGTTTAATTGTTATAAACTTTGGACCCCAGTACGCTAGAAAATACTATACAGCAACAGATATATCCACATCAATTTATTCCCGCCATCATCAATTTTACAATGAGGTCGCTGACCGTGCTCTAAATGTTTGAGCCCAGCATGTTACCGACTAAACCTTACTATTCAGCTCGATAGGATAAGTTAAAGTGGTTAGGGACAATTTCTTCATTTGGAGACATATAGTTTATGCCTCTTTTCCGGTTGTTGCGGTAATGTAGCCCCGCACTCCGGCAAGGTTGTGTAAAATTGGCCAGTTACCTATAGGGCCTCATATATATTAAGTTATTGTCTCTTTCCACGATCCACCAGCCGCATGGCTTGTTAATTGTTTGAACTCCCCATCAACACATTGATCGGATCCGACCATGGGAAACTATCGGAGGTTTCCGAGTGGTGATGGTTAAAGTGCTGATTCACATACATCTCCCCCGTATCTTCGGATACTTGTTAGCTAGATAAACCCGCCAATGAAGGAAGCACTGCGAAAACATACAGTTAGAAATGTGAGTTACTTAGTTTATTTACCAGCCTGCAGTGCATATCTTGTCATATTGGAACGTAATCCTAACGACAGGTCAACTGTTAGATCTGTAGGACTCGGTGATGGACGGGACGCAAATCTCCATCCAACTCATTGCAGTGTCGGGGTGAGATCTTGGAATCCACCATGCCCTCATGGGAAGCACGCTCGCGATGGATATTCGTCTCTCCATCCCCACCATAACGACATGTTAGTGATCAAAACTTGCTTATGTGAAATGTAGCCATTGTCCAGGTAATGTTTTATGTGGTTGCGGGTCAAGGTGGCCGTATTTTCATTGAATTCCGATTCCTTGGGTCGTAACATGTACGCCTGTTGTCCTTGGAGGTAGATGTTAGTCAAAGCGACCTGTGGGAAGCTCGGCATCTGCGTCCAGGGGACAACTGTATCTAAAGTTAGGTAGGAATCCCCGCCACTTGTGGCCAAAGCTAGTTTTCGTTTCTAACAACTAAATGGTAGGTTAGACTGTAGCAGAAGGCCCGCATAAATGAAGTGGCAACTACCAATACAGTATCTTTGAAACTACATAAGACGGTGACCTGGGAATTCTTCGGAAATCCTTCGTCCTGTCTTCAAATAAACCAGTATGCATCACATTAATTATGGTTTTACAAGGATCTTCACTTAGCATTTTTCTGTTGATCAAAAGAGTGGCCCTTTTTGCCAGCTCTTTTCCTCCACTTCGGCATTGAAGGCATTTTCCTGTGACAGAGGCCCACGCAAGGCACTTTCCTCTCGCAACAACCATATTTTCTTTGTGTGTGTTAGGGGTATATTAGCCTATATTGGGCTACTTAGTGACTTCGTTGCGGATGCTTCTCTTGCGGGGATACATCTGCAGATTCAAGAACCTGTGTGGTACCTCCGGCGACACCATGTGGAATGAATACCAGATAGCTCTATGTTGTGTATTATTGTGCTCATTTACTGTCAAACGAATTATCTTGTTTGTATGGTATATTAATATTTCCACCGTTTTAATTACAAACTGTTCCATATCTCTAAATTAATATGGATAGATACACTGGTGACACAAATAGTTGGGACAACACCGTGTGGTTCAATCTTGGCAGCAATGGTCGCACTGGAACATCAGTGTTCCACCAGCTCTAGAAGTCAGTCTTTGTATTTCTCGGAGAGACGTCCTCCGGGATCCGCAACCCCAGATCTGCGGCTAACCAGCAATCCCGGTCATAGTGCACTTGCAGTGCGATGGGCGGAAACATCATGGCAGACCAGTACGTACCCCCGCGAGCTACAGTATTGATCGGCTCACTGGTATTGCCTGTCTCAGTGCTGAACTCTGCATAGTGAACTGAGGGTTCTCTGGTTGTCCCTTTTAACCCCAAGCCATGATTATACTCAAAGACCTGTGCTATGCTGTGATTTGCCTCACTTTGTGTGGGGTGAGTGTTATGCTGCACATTATGGGAATCATGATA
>JAVVLW010002974.1:0-25000 GCA_034401795.1 Chaetoderma sp. LZ-2023a
GGAAGTCTCTTGGTATTATGGCGTGTGTGCATGTGTGCGTGCGTAGGTGCGTGTCTGCGTGCGCTCGCGCGCGTACATGCGTGCATGTGTGCGCAATGCGTCCATGCCACTGCCCGCGCTCGTTTGGCGTTTGGATGGGTGGGCTGCGGAAGAGAGAGGGTCGCCACTGTACAATATTCCAAAAAATACCGCTCTCTATCTCTGTGCACAAAAATATCACTGTTAATTGTGTATTTTGATATTGAAAGTACATAGCATGTCAACAAAATCAGTTTGACCAACTTGCCGGCCTTGCCATGAAGAAATGTAGCAGTAGAACCCCTGAAAGACCGCATTGTCAGGACAGGACAACCAATAACTCCATGGGTTGTATAGTATTGCCCTATGAACGCTGCCAGTTTAAACAATGGAAAATATACTTACCCATTTACCTCATTGATTTCTGTACCGTGCTTTAAAAAATTCCACTGTCTATTGTCCCGAAGAAGACAAATTCACTGTCAATGTTGTTTTTGATTTGTAGTCCAGTCAAATTACAGTTTGACCCAAGGTCAAATTGCAATATTAATCATTGATGGTTTTTATGGTCACTAGAATCATCTACATAATATATCAAAAATGCAATTTTATATATGTGGTTTTTTAGCTCACATGCCTCAGCCTACATGTATATGATGTGTTCCTTTAGGTAATATCTATCCGAGTTGTGAGTATGTGAAGTGGCCACGCCTTAAAACAGAGCTATGGCCCCTATTTAGGTTATTGAATTCTGTGAGGGTTTTGATGTACTGAATCCTATTGATGACATGTTTACACTACTAGAGTGAGTGTTAGAAGCCAAACAGGTAAACTCTACTCTAGATCCTCAACATAATTAACAACATATCCATAATTATAGTATGCATTAAAATGTCTAAAATAGCTTCTGAATGATTGGAATACTATAGAATACCCATTCAAACAGTTGACATTCAAGCTCACAATCAAGGAGGTTGAAAGCTTTCACGTGAACAAGCATATTTGGCAAATCTGTAGACAACCGTATTAAATAATAATAATAATAATAATAATAATTTTCAAATCCATGTTGTGAAACCCTGAACCCATGCCATTGAAGCTTTTGTTTGTAATCAGCATACTTAAATTACGCTGGATAGTTTCACATGACCAACTCAAGCGTCTAAATAATTGTTACTGTCATTTTCTCCTGATGCAGCAATGTTTTCACAAACCCCTATGCATTCTGAACATGCCATTGAACAAACAATCCCTTGACGCCGGCATTTACACCGCATGGTATGACAACCGTATTTACATTGCCGCCTAACAAGCTCTAGTGGTGCAGGATCCTGGTTTGTATGAATAGAAACCAGCCTGGATTCGCAGATTTCCCATCATATATTCTGGATTTAAGTAATTGTCAATCCATCCCTGAAACTGGTGGTACAATCGGAGGCTATGGAACTTTGCTGCAGCTGATTTCGTTGGAAGATTACGAGAATGTATTAACGTTTTACTCTTGTTTTATTTGGACCTGAAATCGTTTCAACCTCATTGCGTTCAAATTGTCATCTCCTCACCACTCCTACCCAACCCCCACCACTTGCATACATAGCCTATTCCGTGAACTCCTTCCGCAACAATTTCGTCTTGCGTTGAATTTGAATTAAGAAATATCCTTGCATGTTCTCTGAAGTTGGCATTCTCTTGAATCAAACGAAGTGACACAGTGTTTCCTATTCCAAACACCAGTGAAGTTGTGTCACAGCCTAATATCGCATGGACAAACATAATGTTATTATAAGCATTGTCTCCAAGGGTCTCTCGTGCTTTGATCACGTTCAAATCGTTCGTGGCATGCGAAGCGGTTTTGGCTCTGGCATGAAGTACAATTTACCACCCTTTGAATGATAGCAAAGTAAGACAAGGTGATTTGTATAATCTCCGACCAACACAGTTGTATATTTCTTTGTTACAGTAACATCAGTTCTTACTATTAATACGTATGCATCGCCATTAGCATGGTGAACCTCATAACAATATCTCACCAATTCTGCAGCAATGAGATTAATGAAGCGCTGTTTATTGTCAGAATTGGAAAGGGATTCTTATTTTTCATCTTCAGGACCATGTCATCAGTTAATGCTACCGTCCTTCCAACCCTGCCATTTCTCTTTTTGTGTGCGCGATCCTTGGCTGATGGTATGCCATTATAGCCATCGAATACTATAATGCGAAACTGGCCATACTGCTGTATGTAGCCGATGTAGCATTTCACGATATCGTCATATGTCTTGCCAGCCTGTCATGGGATTCTCTTGAGAATGGCACCACCATCCAGGACATATACACAATCTGGGCCTGGTCCATCCTCAGGAGGTATGGTACATTGATTTCGCGAGTTGGAAGCACCTCTTATGAATCAAAAAGGGCGGGAAGATAATTCAAATGATGCGATGACTAGTTTCAGCAATAACAACTGTGGGCCGATTTGCACTGTAAATCCATAATTAATTTTTAGAGTAGAATTAGATCCCATTGTTATGACCTGTGATTTCTTTCGGAATGTAAAGCCATCCTAATACTTTCCGTCCATTTCTCTCCGAATATTCCTACCTATGTTCTATCAACGTTTACAGAACTATTGGATGTACCACCATTCACAATATTTTGTGGATGTTCACTTTCGGAGAACGGAATCTTTGTTCTGGGTAAGCCAAGTATTTCAAAGATATCGGAAGTGCCTCTGTTTTGTCTTGTTTTGGGAAAGGTATTTATGCTGTTCACTGGTCTCATTGATTGTCATGTTCTGTATCGTACTGTTTATTTCGGCTGAGACTGGGCTGGTCATCACCCATACCAAACGCTGTGTGTCAATCCACCTGTCATCGTGATTCTTTCCATTAACTCATGTTCGATGACAAGGTCATGTGAGAGCCCTGCCCAGTATTGATCTGTCCTACAAACAGCCTGGAGACTGTCATGAATAAACCTTTCATGAATGAGGGGATACTGTTCGTCCAATTTGTACATGTTTTGTAGGTAGATGTACAGTGATTTAACATACAATTTATACCCAGGAGCTGCCATGAATGGAATCATATCAGCCAATGTGGCAAGATGCATATTTCAGTTTCCAGTTCGTTCACATCACAGAAAGGCACGGACCAAGTCCACCACGCCTATGTACTGGAACCACAATTGAGCTGTGCGGTCTTCTTTCATTCGGCTTTTCACATCTTGTATTCGTTCAGATACGGAATGATTCCGGATCTGTTAATTCCCGCTTCTGTACCTGCCATGCCATTATCATATAGGTCAACAGCTGCAGCAAGTTCACCAGGCAGGCCAAGATCGCAATGGTTTATAAAGATTGATGAGGAGAAGTCGTCTCGCCTTCATTTGGTTCATTTGACAATTTTAATGCTCTTTTGACGTTAGCATGGTGTTCAAGGCACCATGAATGAGAAAATATCCACGAATAATCCATACTACTGCCTACCCATTGAACAATATTGGTATGGTGTTTGCTGAAAAAACCCAGTTCCAGCAACGCCTCCAATCCGGAACCTGACATTCAATGTCTAATGAATCCTAGGAAGGTTATCAAAAAATGAAAACCGCCAAGTCTGAGGACAATTGATATCAATTGATTGTTGTTTGATTCATTTTCAATGATGATCATCACTTTCCACGCAAATGGGGGCCGAATGAGAGAACGGGGTTACATCATAGCACATGCCATGTTTGGAAATAAATTCCAATGTTGAGATTAAGCATGTCAAACCACCGGGGTCCAAAAACATCATGATGGGTCGACCAGGATATTCACATTTGTTGATTATTGACATCATCCCGGACCATCCCAGTCTTGGAAATTTACCGAGAGGCAGTGAGATTTTCCACAGCATGCCTGCAGTTGATATACGTGCTTCCATTGATTGTTCCTTATGTGCTGTGTACTTCACTTGAACACCGTCAGTTTTTTGGAGATAGAGCTCAATGTGGATCATTGCAGACATGGTTACATGAGATATCACAGAACCTCTGTCAATTTTTAGTGGAATGCACCCTATCAAGCCAATGCCATGGGAGGTGCCATGCCCATCAATCGTCCGGATGCGATGATCGACAATATCAGTACCATATTGCATAAATTGACCGTGTGTGAAGCCAGAAATATCGGTTCCCTGTGCAAGGGCAGCACTTCTCTCATATTTCAGAACTTCTGTATAAAAGCAGCTAAACCCATGTGTGTCTAGGGTATCAATAAGTGACCTCGATGCAAAATGACGATGCATCTCAACACTAAGACCGATCTGTAGTGGGATTCACATAGCATAACTGTTCTATGAATTTGCCTTGTGACCTGTCCATCTGTTATATTTGGATGGTGGAGGAACGATAGTGTCTTGATCTTGAAAATATTTTGGAACTTGCTTTCCTGATCTAAAGTTTCCATAAACGCAAGCCTTCCTTTCACAGCTTCAGACCACTTGTTTGACCTGCGCAGATTTTAAGTAAATGATCTTGAAATTCTTCCATTCGCACTGTGATTAATTGCAAATATTTTTCGTGCCTTCATATTTGTCTGTCATCCCACAAAACAACCAGTTATCTTTCTACGAAAATAATGGACCTGTGGAACGTCGATTACAACAAGTTGCTTCAGATTCGGACATATCCAAAGATCGTTTGAAATGTTCCATTTCTTTTATGTTAATGTATTTACGCCGACACTCTGCATACATATCGCCTGGCCGGGGAAGACATATTTGAGTTTCGTTCTTCATTTGCTTTCCATCGCATCCCTTCCGGCCCAAAGTAACAGTTGAAATTCCATTTTCAAAATGTTGGTCACAGAATATGCACTCTGCGATCTTGTGTATGTGCGTCTGCGTGCGTGAGAGAGGGGTGGTGGGTGGGAGGGATGGAAGTCAAATTTCCTTTAGTTGAGTTATTATTTGTGAAATGGACAAGTCAGGCATTTACCAGAAGCATGGGCATAACATAAATAATAGATATGAAGTTGATATATGTAGTATGATGTAAAACATGCGCACGTATTCATTAGCAGATGATATAAACATTGTCGTTATATGTACAGACGAATAAAATAATCGTCATGCAGCTAATATGGCCATCGTAATTTTACCCCGGAACGTTCATTTCGGACAAATCTGTATTATGTAGCACAGAGCATAGGCTGGGGATCGAATCGACCCGGGCCGAAGTGGTCCACTTTAGTACGAACACCTAGGCCTATGTACGTAGCACGTATCAATCGGAGCGTTTAAAACAGCAAGAGTCCGTAAGACAGTCTGCCCATGCTACGTAATAGTTTCAGAGTATGGCATACTCTTATGCATATAAATTCCTGTGTCTCCAAATCATTAATACATCGCATATCCTTTCAATCCTTGGATGGTTCATTAAGAGAATTCATCCAGGAATCCGAATCTTTTCACAGAATTGAAATCGGACAACAATTCGCTGAGATATAATTCAATTAAAATCTCCACGCTTGTGACGTCATAAAACATTTGGCCGTCAGAACAACCGCACGTTGATTGGCTAAAATAGCTCTATGGCATCATTTGATTGGTCACTAAATACCTATATAAGGAACCGTATCGGCGCCATATCCTCACTCAGTAGAGGAGGTGGTAGCTCATGCTGTAATGAGTAGAGCTGTAAAAAAAGGCGACCCTGGGATCGCGTCTCCGTTCGGCCAACTGACGATCGCTGGAAACATATGCGATCTCCTTCACTCCTCGTCGCCTCTCTCCACTTAGGAGTATAAATGGGTAGCAGTGTAAAAGCTGGGGAAGTTACAAATAATAGACTTAAATAAAACCAGCCTAGAATAGCGTGAATGGGACCTGGAATTAGGGCCTCGATACGCGCCAATCAGACCAATAACTTCTTACATTTCCTCAGTCGGGAAGGGGAGGTTGTCTGATAGGGTCGACATTACTAGCTCTCCAGAACGCCGAATGGCAATCTACACTGGTGTAATCATCTAAATAACCTATTGCCTTGATTGAAGGCTCACTTCTTCTGCGCCAAAGGTTAATATGTCTGCCCCTCTTCGGGAGCCAATAACCAAATCAAAGTAAGCTATTCGTCTTTGCCAAGAAATAGGCAGCCAATGGCGCATCAGAGTTGACTGATGGTGCATTTAATAGCCGAACCTTGAATACCTGAAACGGCGCTCTTTTGGATAATATAGCATCCACAATTTAAACTGTGAGCCTTCTTGGCCGATATCTCTCTCGCCAAATCTTTTCCGAGCCACGCCTAAAAAGTGGCTCATACGAAGCAAAATGCTGGTGCCTATATAGGTGCTTTAAGCTACTGCATAAACGTTAAGCTGATTCAGCTGTTCTGAATATTGCTTCCGACGCTACATCTGAGCTAGCTGCGCCGATCGTCTTGTGCCAGACTATTTCTAAACTATAAATGCCACCCCAATTTCTCTACACGCGTGTATCATATCCAGTATCGTCATTCAGCATAAACCATAACATACTTTTCTTAAAGATATTTTGCTCTTGACTACAGCTTTTTTCTGCTAGTATTACTTTTCTTCTAATTGTATAAGTTATCATGCCAATTGTAACCTCGGCACCCCTTGTTATTTTCCGTACACCGATGACTATGACTAATAGGCGTCCTTCATTTTCTGTAACAGTACATGCCGATGACTAAAAGGTGTCTTTAAGTTCCTATATTGTTTTTCACACGCCGATAGCTAACAGGTGGTCATATGTCAGCTAGACATACTCTATCAGCTATTCTCTGGGATACCCAGACTAGTGCCGAATTTAAATTATATGTTCTTTTTAAATCGTTATTAGTTAATATGTATACCACTCGCCAAAATTAACATTACATACCCTCAATAGTGCATAAACCTAAATAGTTCTCAATAGCAACATAATTCACCAGTAACGGTTCCCATGCCAAAATAGACACAGGATTCGGCATAGACCTAACTAGATATCAGTTCAGATAATTCAGATAGGATATTAGCAAATAGAGGCCTCTGCTGAAATGGAAAAGTGGTGCTATGTTTGTACAGCCCACTAACGTGTATTAACATTACACTAAAAGAGCAACGCCGAGACGAATACACCCCTGGAAGCTTGCCTCGATTGTGCTTAACTCCAGCCATGCTGACCACCCTTGATAATTGTACCTCCATCTTCGGTTTAGTTGGGCCACACACTTGAAATCACTGGGTATTTCTTGATGGCTCCAATCTAAACGAAATTCACTCACATCTCAGTATCTTCATTGATACCTTTAGAATAGGATCCTTTAAGCCAAAGTAGGAATTCACTCCGAAATAATAATATTAAAATAACTGGCCTAGCAGTGACTCTTAGGCTAGCTAACTTTAAACCTAATGCAGAGTAACTGTTAGCTCCTTAGGGAGCCAATCTAATTGGTTTGATCTCAGCATACTGATGTTGGCAAAAGACATGCATAACGAACTAACTCTCTTGTGACTGGAAGGGCCGAGTGGGTCCTCCACGCCTTCAAAACAAAGGTTACACTAGCTCGACATCCACTTCTTCATCCTAGTCTTAACTAGATGCGGTGCTTCTTAAACACTTTGCACTGTCCCGTATTTGTCCTTGTTATTTGTGGTTATTTGTAGTGGACACAGGCTGGGAGATACTTTTCGGCTCAGTCCCCTGTCGCTGCAGCAGCATTTGTATGCAGAGTATGTCTAAGGGGTCGCTCTATATTCAGACCTGAGAAGAGGGCTTGAGTACGTTTGGAAGGCGAAACGCTGTATAATGGTAGGCTAGAAATAGGCCGTTTGAGGCATGGTGTAGCACGGATCACATGGAGCTGGGCCAAATTGGACCGAGCCAGCACTTTTCCTCTTCAGTTTTCTAATACGCCCATAGCAGTTCGTATGCATAGCGTGTGTACGATAGCCTTCTTGGAAAACTTTAGAGTCCATGAGATCACCTACAGTGCAATGCGCAATAAACTAGATAGGCCAACCGTGCTGTACTGTAGGTACGGAGAAGGCATTTTTACTGAATATAATCCCCATGTTTGCCAAATCGAGAATGCTGGTACTTTTTGCTCCGTCTTTGGGCGATCTAAAACTAAATACTCTCTAGAATCCAAAGCTGCCGTCAGAATGAAAATCGGATAAGGGATGGCAGAGATATCGTCTAATATAAAAATATGCATGTGTACTACTGCCCGCACTGTGGTTAACCCCATAGTACTTACGATATCATAAGCATGTGACTGCCTGATTTTGCCTGATTGTTACAACTTGCGTCAGATTCGCTGTAACGTGATGCTGGAGCATTTTCATTGGTCACCTAAAACTATAAACGGGCCAACTTTGGCCCATTAAAATCAGTCGAGATAGACTGATCTTTCAGTAAGAACATATATTTAAAAGCTCTCCAGCACATGTTGCATCATTATACGAATCTACTACAACATGGTACTACCAGTAAATCATCAGTACCAAATCGGAAACCCTAACAACGCATCGAAAAACTAGTTTTTGCGACCCAAACATGGGCTAAAACTGAACTGTATAAATCGGCGGAGCCAGTACTGTAGGTTAGCCAAAAGTGCACTAGAATCATCTGGACAGTGCGTACACAAAAATACATCTCATATCACTACTCGTACTCAAACTTATCTTGTGAACTGATTCATGAGCCATCGCATAGCCACGAGTATATCACGCCATAACTTATCTGTACTACAACTGAAAAGTGGTATAACAACTTGTTTCCGGCATCACTCGAAATACATGTATGATCGAGCGGATTCTTTTAGGATGAACTCATTAATACTGTTGCATCTCTCTTCACTGTTCTGAACATTGCTTGCCATGCAGCATCTGAGCTTGCCACACAGTTTGTCTTGTGCTGAACTTCAGCCACTTCGTGAAGCTTTTATACTCCTTCACCGAACTCTCACACTACGTCCAACATCATCTACCTGCATCACCCAACAGACTCAGACCTCTTCATACCATTGTTCTTCATTACAACTGTAATACTTTATCGTCTTTTTCCACTGTAAAGATTTTTCTGTGCCAATTTTAACCTGACACACATTTTCACTTTCAATCGCTGATGACTAACAGGCCTCTTTATTTTCCCTTGCATAATTCTTAAGTCAAGGTGATGACTATTAGGCATATTTTTATGGCTAGTTATGGCCCATTGCTAAATAACTATTTGTCTCATCTTTCACGGCCTGTGCCGCGCTTCTTTTTAGAACTCATATATAATTTTATCTTTGCCACCAATCATTATATGTTATATATTGTACTCGCATACACCGTTTAAGATAACTCACCAACAATAGTGAACTAACCGTAAGAATTTTAATAACAACACTTCACACTAGGAAATCCCTCTTATGCATAAAAACGACACAAGTTCGGTATAATCTAACCTAGGTAGTAGCTCAGCTATTTGAGTTAGAACTCTGTCAACAAGCTGAGCTGATTGCTTATTTAATAAGCAGCTGTTTATTGTAAATCCAGATTCAGGTGCAACAAACGTCTAGTGCTTAAATACCTGCAAAAGAGTCTAACAAGGGCCATAAAAGAGCTAAAAGACCCACCAGCAATCGTTTCACTTTGTGACTAACTCTGACCCGAAATCGCTGAGGTTTCTCGGTGGACCCAATCAGAACGAAATTACAAAACATCTCATGATACCTCTAGAATAATAACTTTCTGCCAAAGAAGTAATTCACTGTGAACTAACTTATTAATTATTGGCCTTATCAGTGAACCTTTGGCAACTTGCATTTAAACCTATATTCAGGTCTAACCATTAACTCCAAGGAATCAGGTCTATATGGCTTGATTCGGACCCGTCGGATCGCGGTAAAAGACTCGCCTGGCAGACCAATTCTGTGGTGTGTCTGAAGGGTCCAGTGGGTGACAAAGTTGGATCGGCTCCTCGGAGGTACGCCCACAATAGGCAGCAGTGGGCTCACGAGGGCCCGGGCTCATATTAAATCTCCATATCGTGCTGAGGAGAAACTGAAAGCCTCCGTGTCTAATGAAAGATGAAATAACATCCTATTAAGGTGTGTATACTGTTGGCAGATAGATACGGGTCAGACCGTCTGTTGACATTGGGTGTTAGCCCAAATGGTGATCGGTGTCGACTGGGTCATCAGCCAGTTGTCTTGATCATGTAAGTACAACAATCAGTCCTGGCTATGTATGGTCAAGATGGTCCAATGTACAGTCAGGCCATGACAAGCGTTCGTATTGCGAGTCATGCCTCCTGTGATCAGGACATCATGAAAAGTGATGCCTGTGAAGCAGAAGGGAATATGTGCGAGTTGACTTAACCTGGTACGTGCTGTGCTGAGGTGGAACAGTCAGTGATGCCAGTACCCTGGAAGGCTGGGAAAATTCTGAATATGTTATATGCGGGACTGCGACCCCTTGCCAAAATGATCATTTAACGGCATCCATCACTGGGTCTGCCCAGTCAGGAGTCAGCTAGATTCTATCCAGTTATAACTCCCTGAACTGTTAGTTATAGCTCCCTGAATGGGGTGGGACCCAGTTATAGCTCCCTGAACTAACAGTCATAGTTCACTGAACTTGGATGGGTCCTTATCCCATACATATACGGGAAGAGCATCTAGCATAGGCTGTATCCTGTGTGAAGTACTGGGCAGTAATTTGGCATGGCAATGACAGAAAACACACTTGGAAGGCCAACGGGTGTATAATGCCTCAATACTTTCTTTGCAGGAGTTTATTCGGTCAAGTCATAAATAGCTTATGGTGCTTCTAAGCGCTTCTGTATTGTCTTGTCCTTGTCTTGTCTTATTTGTGGTTACGTCAGACACTAGGTTAGGAGTCACTCTTTGGCTCCAGTACCGGTTGCCCTGGTAACCTTGTGACACTCAGTCTGTTTGTTGGACGTACTCACCAGTCGAGTCCTACTTCAAGCCAGAGCTATTCCTGGGCAAGCAGACGAAACCTGTTTTAAACTTAGGCTAGGGTGATAGGCCTCTGTGGCACTAATACCTGTGTAGGATTAGATAGTATCCTCTTGAAGGACGACTAACTACAGCGGCATCCACCTAGCTTAATTAGTTTCAAGATATGGCCTGACCAGTATCTGCAGAGACTGACCAGCCATTTCCCCTAAAACAGCATACAATACATGCATAAATGTCACGAAAACACTTCCTAATACACTTTTTGTTTTACCTAACCTTGGTTGAACGGACATATATAGACGGAGGCCCACGCGAGGCATATCCTTGCGCTTCAGTGAAAGTCTTCTTAAATAGAGAGTTATCTTTGTATATTATATATATAGCGGTTTCTATTTCTACTTTAGGTATTATAAGATAAGTAAAGCATAGGCGAGATATTTATCAGCTAGGACTTATAGTCTCTCACTAAACCATCCAGTCGAACGTCGGCTTAACCCAGCCTAACAGCCTTCAGCAGCACCACTGATTGCACCGAACTACAACTTCGTTAAAACAGAATCAATAATATCATGTATACACGACATACGAGGTGCACGAATAGCATGGATGGAATGCATGCACGACCTCACTGGAACATGATCATTCCGCTGATCATTGAGATTGGCTTTTATACTCATCGGAGCATCTGACTCCCACCTCCAATGAATGGGAAATCCCCGAGACCTAAACAACGAATCCGTTCGGATGCTATGTACCCCTCATATGGACCGGAACATCTCTACGAGGAACAGCTGAAGCTTCAATAATATGTGAGTTTGGATCTAAAAAAATTAAGAATAGTTTAGATACTTGAGAAGGCCCACTACCAACCCTATCCCTGTTTGAAGATTTGGCCAAGCCGATTTCTATTGAAATCTGCTTGCTGTTTCCACGTAATACAGCGTGCATCGCATATAATGATAATGACATATATAGATCAGCTTACACTTTGCATATAATTAAGAAAAATAGTTACACTGTCTCTCCTTTCTCCGCTATGGCATGGTAGGAATTTCTTTTGACGGTGGACCGTGTGAGGCAAACCATTGTCGGCCTGCTTGAGGCATATCATTAGTTTATATTAAATGCGTGTGCAAGCTCAGGTTGTCTTCGCATGAACTTCTTACTTTTATAAATAATTGGATACGTTAATCTCTGGCGAGATAATAGTTAGCCAAGAGAAAGTTACCTCGCCACTAAGCAAGGTTGCTTCAGCTTAAATTCGATCACACACCTTCCTCTATATAGAACCATCTAAAATATAGTGTTTATGTAAGTTAAATCAACCAGCAACATGTACAGACATACTGGCTACGCTAATAGCATGGATGACACTGTAGTGTTCGGCGTTGGCAGAAATGTTCGCCTGGCCCCACTGGAACATTATGGTTCCACTGGTCCCATAGATTTGTCTTTGTATGCCCCAATCGACCATAGTCCTCCCTCTGAACGACAAGCCCCGAGGCCACATAACCAGCATCGATGGGCTGACTCATACTCGGAATACGAATCAGATCCTGAGGATCATAATGGGTAGCACATCGATTGAGCTACAACTGGTGTCCGATGTGGGGCTCGAATTCATGAAACCTACCTCTACTACAATCCTGAGCTGTTCCAGCTGCCATTCTTTTTCAATCACTATCCTATTACTCCACAAGGACAGTATGCGGATGTGAGAATGGCACGCGCCATAACATATCAACAGCTTAATGCTGTACATTTACCACAACAACCAAGTGTTGTACAACACAGGCAAGGAAGACATGTGTACACTTTAATTAGTAAGTGCACATTCATCAACGCATCACAAGCCGACATGTCTTTCCTAACAATATCTGAAGTATCACGTGGTCGGCGCACACCCACGCTTCGGCACAACCGTCCCATAGGGAAAAATACCTCACCATATAGACCACAAGATAGAAGTGAGTCTCCTATTCCTCGGCGACTAAGGCCACCACCTGGCAACTATAATGTGCGACCAGTTTCACCACCATGCTACACCTCTTCGCCCGTAGCGCAGTGCGCCTCAGTCACCAATATGATAATCGAGAGACGCATACACCACCACCACACGCACCATGGCGTTATGTGCTGACACACCAGCCAGTTAATACATATCACCCACCCTCTTCACAGGCTCCTCCGCCATACCGAGCGCATACTACTATCTATGGCTCTGCGCCATTGCACCATATGATGCCAGAGTTAGCGCTGCATGATATACCGATACCATATTTAAAACCAATATCACGCACTGACAGTTTCAAAACCGCTTATTAAATATAAATATCAAAAAACGAATATGAACATATTTTCAGTGTTTAGTATCAGCATTGTTAAAAATTAAAGCACATTTTCGTCCACCCATCCCAGTACCACATATTCTCACAGCCCAGCAGGCCATACACCACAACCACTAGCTGATCACAGACACCATAGACAAGGCGGACAAATACCACATAATCAAGCACACTACCCATCCCACTAGCAACCATGGTACCACCCACCATACCAACCACGTCCTTCAGCGTTTACACCAATACCTACTTCAGTACACTCTGGCTTTGCACCCCTCGGCCTAACACCTGAATTCAGTGGGCAGGGTGATTGGGAAAATTATCCCTGCCAGTTCGAGATCATTTCTCGAACTATGTCTTGGACCGACCAGAGGATGGGGGAGTACCTGTCCGCCAAATTGCCAGGCAAAACACTACAAATATAGGCTGATCTCGGCTCAACCATCACACCAACATACACCCTTCTGGAAGGGGCTCTTTCTGCGAGAGTTGGTGATACCGCACTTGATCAACTCAGTCACCTCTAGTTAGAGAATCTTCAGAAAAGGCTGAATAAAACTCTCCCAGAACTGACTAGCCGAATACGCTGACTCGTTGCAAGGGCTTATCCCAAAACAAATGTTGAAGGCATAACACACTTATAATTGAACACCTACATCGACGCCTTCAGCGACGAACATGCCCTTAAGGAAAGAATATTCTTGAAGGAGCATGGCAGCTTAAAAGCACTCACTACCACTGCTGTCCATATTGAGAGATTCCTGTAATTGGAAAAGAACGTGCAGTGCCATAATCATCCTGTTAACTACGTGGAACAGACACATACACCATCATACACTGAAGACACCCCTGCACCAACAGAGAGCCTCATGCATAATATGCCAAAGAACTTACAACAAAACCAGCAAACTAACCCACAACAAAATGGCTGAGGACGGGTCCAAAACAAAGGCCCTCTAATAATATTCACATACCACACCTACCACGTCATCAACAACGCAGACAGGTCAGCCCCTTCCTTGCTAAGCCACCAATCTCATTAAGTGAAGTCATCACTAAACAGGCTTTTTACATTGAGGACCCCAACGCCCAAGAAGAAGATATTCCAAATGCTACAGTAGAAACTCTTCCTGGTGCTCCTCGAAAAATGGTATACAAATGTGCGGGTCTCTTGGGCAGTGTGCCAACCAGAACCACCATTGACACTAGTGCTTCCATAACAGTAGGCAATGCACGCCGATATCAGAGCATCCTACCTCATAGATGACCCCCACGCAAACCCACGACTATTCTCCTACAAACTGCCAATGGAGGTCATGTCCAGGGGCAGGACTAGTCAATGTCGTTATACAGATAGCGGAAATGTAATTCATACAACAAGTTGTACACCCTCGGCACTAACTCATGACAGCTTACCTGAACACTTAATGTACATGGTCACTACTTATGCGCCAAACTGGGCCTAAGTATAGAACCAAAACGTGGTCTACTCTGATTACTACATGAGTATGGGAACGGTTTTGTGTCAGGTGATCTAGACCTGGGAGAAATGTACCCTGCACACAACTCCATCGACTCCAGACACAACTGACCTGTTCAGCAAGCAGACCAAAATCTTTCTATACAGAAAGAGGAGGAGGCCCATGAACAAGTAACCAATATGCTAAGGACAGGCGTCATTGAACGTTCTGCCTCTCCTTGGGCCAGCCCTAAAGTCTTAGCCAGTAAAATGGATAGGTCGTCACGTTTTTATGTCGAATATAGGTGCCTGAATGACCTGAGTATGAAAGATTATTATCTTCTTCCTACATCGATCAAGCTGTGGATTCATTGGCCTAGCAAGTGGCTAATGGCAAGTGTCAATGGGGGGGGGGGGGGGGGGGAGTTAGTCCTATCGTGAAAAAACAGTCTTCACATACCGAGATGGCCTGTTTCAATCTCGTAAAATGCCCTATGGTCTCTGTAACACCCCTGGAACATTTTAATACGTAATGGAACAGATGCTCTGTACACTCCAGTGGCAAATCTGTTTGTGTTATTTAGATGACGTTTGGCCCCACGTTTGATCAAACCTTGGCAAACCTAGCCAAAGTATTAGAATGTTTTCCTGAGCCGAACAGTTACATGACAATGCAGTACACATAGCCATTGAATGAACCACGGAAAGGATTAAGACCCGCCTTCATTGGATAAATTTATGTGATAGTGTAAAGGCATGGGTGGGCAAATGCATGCCCTGCCAATACCGTTCTGTTGACCAACAACACCGTGTGCTGTTACAAACCAAAATCATTGGCTCGCTATGGGAACAAGTGGCTATCAATGTGCTCGGGCCCTTAAATATGATGGATGAGGGCAATAAATATATCTTCGTACTACAGAAGTACTTTACTAAGTGGGTGGGTAGAAGCATTCGTTTTTCCTGACCAAGGGGCAGGCACTGAGGCAGATGTCCTGGCCAGCAATGTGTTCTGCCGTGTGTCTGCCTTATGAACTACATTGCGACCAAGGTACCAACTTTGAGAACTTTTTGATTGCCGAGCTCTGTAAACTCTTCCAAATAGTAAAAACATGTGCAACACCGTATCATCCACGCAACAACGGGATGGTAAAATGGTGTAACTGTATATTAGCAATTATGTTAACTAAGGAAGCCCACCCTGATTGTCTTGCATACCGCACTTCTGTCCACACCAGCATGCTTTTCACCCCCACTAAACTAATGTTACGCCATGAGTTAGCCTTACCCTTGGACCTAGCCATGCCCAGGATCCATGGTGAAATAATCTTGCCATCTCTCTACGTAGAACTCATGCACTAAAGGATATAACAGGCCTATAAACTCGTAAAAGACACATTTCCCTCCCCACATCGGCGTCAAAGGATGGGACATGACTGCCGTGTATTTGGAAAACCAGATGAGGCCAGAAAATGGTTTGGGTTTATGATACCAGAGATTCTGCAAGTGTACCAAGTAAACTGAGTTACCAGTGGAAAGGTCCCTATGTAGTGGTAGGTAAGAAGTCAGACGTGACCTCCCAAATCTGTGCCCCAGATGGTCTGACCTCAGTTATCCACTTTAATCGATTTAATCCATGCATTGGTGCTGACCCAGAGCTTGAGCTCTGGCCTGGTATGCTACTGAATGCAGGCATGCAGATCACTGTTTCTGCGGAAACTAGTATGCCTGACATTAAAAAACCCTGCATGATGGTGCAAATTCGGCCCCTCTTCTACCAAGCCAGGTGTTAGCCCGAACATTGGTTAATGATGTGGACAATGATGAGATTCATTCTCATCCTCTCCCTCCTGAGATCGTCCATGCTACGTCAGGGACGCCGTATCTGAGGACTCTTTCATTGTTATTGTCCAAGTAGAAGGGTGGAAAGGCTGTTCCACCTTCGTCCCATTCCATCACACTTTACGATATTGTGCCAATTATCAAGCTACCAAAAGCTGAAGCCGAGGCAAGCCAAAGCCATTCTGCTTCGCCATCTGTGATACATGTGATAGTTAGTTTAGAAGTGAAATTGTCAGATGGAGCCCCTGCATGTTATAATGAACATGAGAAAATAGGAATTCGGCAACATCCAATTCCCATCCAAACTCGCATCCAAAATCTGATCCAAAATTCTATAATGAAATTCCAACCACTTCCCACCACCACTTTAATAATGGCAAATTTAACCATCACATTCCCTCCACTCCTCACACTCCATCCACTGCTAGTGGCTAACCACACCACTAGTATGAGAGAACTTAATTCCCTTTGTGAATCGGCGCCCAAGTGTAACAGTCACCCAGGCAACCCCATCGGCTGACAATAACCGAATAAGTGGCCCGATTAATAAGTTCTCGAAAAAGTAGGTTTTGGCTCGCAAATAGAGTTTGAATAAATGTGTCGGCCTTTTTGTACACTGAAGATTCAATGTCTACTTTCCCCTGCCAACTCCCGGTGTCAAACTCCCACCACATTCTCTTGAATGATCAATGCATAACATGTACACATAACGTCAGAAACGCAGACAACACCACTTGCCCTAAGGGCTTGAATTTCATGACCGGACCTAATATGCCGAAACCACCAGTTCATGCTGTCAGAACAGCATAATCTGACATGATATATATAATGCACATATATCTGCATTATGCCACCCCTATGTCACCCAGCAACCGGACATCGATATCTACTCATACTCAAGACAACAATACTCGGTATTCCATTAAATCATCAATAAACCAGCTCAAAATCGGCAAAAACAACATCGCTTACATCTCAAATCTTTCCCCGCACCAAGCACTATGCAAACCTCATAAAACTTTCAATTCCATCACGCCAACAATACCTTTTGCCGAACCAGGATCAGTGTGCCAAAACAGCACACATATAAACATCATCAAATCGCGATATTACGATCATCCCATCTCTCTATACACGCCACCACCACCCTTTCATTAGGTAAACGACAACTTCGTGACACACATATTACCCATATTATTTTAGATTTTGCTATCGAAAGCTGAAGCTCGATTACGGAAGGATTCAAGTACTGCATTAAGTTATGATGATCGCCTCGTTCTAATGCAATTTTGTCACACTATTAGGATCGCTCGTAACCAAGTGAAAGCATACATTGCTCTATGGAATATTCACTTCGCATGCAGACAGGCTTGAGGCTGAGACAAAGGGGTTTGCCGACATGCCACATGTGTTTTGAGTTCATCTCGTCCCCACCCACCCCCTACAGGCGCCTGGCTTAAATTTAATTAAGTACGTTTATAAATGATTATGCATGAAAACGGCACCACGCTTTGCACATTGAGCCATCCACGGGAATAAATAGACCCAAATAAGTCATCCAATCAGGAATCATTTATCCCTCGCCGGGAGTGGAGGTATTTGTGTAAATGCCCACTTCTATTGACTTGCTTATCATTCTTGCATGGTTCAATGGTGGCATGGAGAATTTTAGGGAGTTTTTAATGTACCATATACAAGTGCGATCGCATTACACAGGCGGACCCTTGGGATGGACAGGAGTTGGTCTACCTCTGCGTTGTGACGTCACCATGCAGTATATAAGAAGGTGCATTTGCTCAGAACCATATCTTCCCTGGAATGGGTAACATCGTTCCAAAAACTGGTGCACGGGAAGATCACTAGGCAATAGACCACTTTTAGGCTACAAACAAAATTCAGTCTTATATAAGCCATTTAATGTGAAGTCATTATAAGTTATAAACTATAAAAGTTGTGAACTTCGGTGCGACTAGTCAAAGGTAATGCCATTATGCCAGAAAGAACTTGCTGAGATCAGCGCCGATCTTACAATGTCGGCAACCTCAGACAAAGAAGTCGCCCCAAAACAGTCGGCCACACATGTACATGGGTACCTACTGAAGGCAGGCCACCTTGCGGCCAAGTGTTTAAATGGAAGAGAGAATTCGTGTGTCACATCGATCGCGGCCATTAGTTAATTTGTGCATCCTGCACACAGTGAAATAAACAATTCATGGAGTGCCAATTTGGTGTCGCTCACGCCAGAACAGAAGCACACAAAGTCAACGTAGTTGGCGTATTACCAGGCGGTGCTGAAATGGCATGCGTTCGTGAGAATCTTTTCCTCAGACTGAAAGGAAAGTTATTGTATTAGGAAAATTGCCTTTTTCAAACTAAAAGCAAATCAAAACACAAAAAAAAAAAAATTTTAAAACCCGCCTGGGCCTAAGAAACTTGGGCCAAAAACTCAAAGGTATGCCTCCCCAATGCCAACTCCTTGCTGACGTATGCGCCTATCTTTAATATTAACACATCTCTCTATCTTTTTCAATAATTCTCACCGAGTAACGGCCATACGAGACGTGATCCATTAATTGGTATCACTCGGCCCGTGGTACCAAACTAGGTGGTGTGGTGTAGCACGGATCGCATAGGTCCGGGGTCGAATCGATCCAGGCTTAATTGGTCCACTTCATTCCTCTAGTATGGACACCTATTTTCCATAAAACTGTGCAACCCGCATGTACGCTATTCTAGATAGGCTACCCACGCTGTGTAATAGTTTCATGGTATAGCATGCTCTTATGTATGTAATTGCCGGTTTTTCCAAATCGTTAATACGAGTTGGGCTAGTTACTTAATAACAAGACTAATTAAGAGGATTCATCCAGGAACACAAATCTTTTTACAGAATTGAAATCGGATCAGAATTGGCTGATTTATGATTACATTAAAATCTTATTAAATAAAACATGCACTAGTGTTAACCCCGTATCACAAGTTCTCAGTGTTTGTGACGTCACGAAAACGTGCCCTTAGTGTATTTACCTGCCAGAATAACCGCGTATTTATTGGCTAAAATAGCTCTATGGCTTCATTTGATTGGTCACCAAATCCTATATAGGCCTAAGGAGCCGTATCGGCGGCAAATCCTCAGTCAGGAAGGGGAGGTTGTTTGATACGGACGCTGCTGTCGAGCAGCCGAATGGCAATCTACACTGATGTATTCATCTAAATAACCTGTTATCGTTATCGAAGGCCACCTCTTCAGGGGCTTATAATCAAATCAAATTAAGGTATTCGTCTTCGCCGAGAACTCGGCAGCCAATGGCGCATCAAAATTGCCGAAATTTAAACACCCGGAACAGCTGCTGATGCCTAAATAGGTGCTTATGTTACTGCATAAATGTTAAGCCATTCAACTGTTCTGAACATTACTTCCGCCGCATCAGAGCTAGCTGCGTCGATCGTCTTGTGCCAGACTATTTCTAAATATAAATGGCTTGATCGCGTCACACTGACTTCCTCAAAAGATGTGCAAGACGGGCTAACCCTCTTGCGACTTGAATGGCCGAGTGCTTCCTCCACGCCTTCAAAGCAAAGGTTACAATAGTACAATATATGCATCCTCTGGCCAGTCTTAACGAGATACATTGCTTCTTAAATGCTTTGTACTGTCCTGTATTTGTCCTTGCTATTTGTGGTTGTTTGTAGTGGATACAGGCTGGGAGTCGCGTTTTGGCTCGATCCCCTGTCACCGGACCAGCATTTGTACGTGCATGCGGTCTATAGTCAGACCCAAAATCTGAGTTGTCTATCTTTGTAAGGCGGAATTATGTTCAACGGTAGGTTAGGAATAGGATGTTTGAGGCATAATATTTTTGTTTGGACCTAAAAAGTCAAAGGATAATTTAGATCCTTGAGAAGGCCCGCTCACTACGTGGTGAGTACCAAACATATACCTGTTTTAAGGATTTGGCCAAGCCGATTTCTATTGAAATCTGCTTGCTGTTTCCACGTAATACAGCGTGCATCACATATGATGAGAATGGCATTTATAGATCAGCTTACACTTCTTTTTATACTTACGAAGAACACTTACACTGTTTATCCTTCCTCTGCTATGGCGTGGTATGAACTTCATTTGATGTTGGGTCGCGTGAGCCATCATTCTCGCTAATCGCTTGAGGCATATAATTAGTTTATCTTAAACTAGTGTGCACACACACACACGTTCAGCCAACGCGAGACTTGTCTGTCGCATGAACTTCTTGCTTCTATATATAATCTGCCCAAAGGTAGTCACCTCATACTAAGCAAGGTTGCGTAGGCTTAAATTCGGCCATGCACCTTCCACTATATAGAGCCAGCAAACAAACTCACTGAGCCATCTAAAATATAGTGTTTACGTAAGTTAAACCAAACAGTAGCATTGTAAGGCATACTGGAAACACTAATAGCACGGATGACACTGTCGTGTTCGTCGTTGGTGGGAATGCTTGCTCAGCCCCACTGGAACGCTTTCGTTCCGCCGATCACAGAGATCGGTCTTTGTACGCGCCGATCACCCACATCAGCACCTGAGGATGATTATGGATGGAGCGCCGGCGGAGCTATAGTTATCTTTTTCCAATACATATCGATTTGGGGACTTTTATGCATAAATCCTTCCGTATTTTCATGAGATTATGCTTTAAACGTTTGACTAATATGTCTACTGAATTGAAATGTATAACTATTGTATAATTATATAGACATGTAGTGGGAGTGTTGTGTCTTATAGACTATAGGCGGGCATAGTGAAACCCCGTTTTTTGGGCAGACGTATACCCAGAATGGGATCCAAGCATTCATTTTAACCATCTAAAAACCGGTTTTTACTATTGAAATTTGCCTTGGGTTCGGCCATTTTTCGCCTTAGGTTGACTAGACAATTGTACGCGAATGGAGAAAACAGCAACACAAGTTTGGGCCATAAATAAATGCTACATTTGAGCCCTAAAAGGGCTCACTGAGGGTAGCCTATCCAATTATCCATTATACCACCTGTCAGCTGACAAATCAGTGCGTGGTTGGACCGGCTGTTTCACTGGTCTATCTGGGAGGGGGGGGGGGGGCCGTTCTGCTGAGAATAGAATGGATGAATGGATACCCAAGCTGTGGGTTGACGGGATGCGATGAAGAGATCAAATATTTTGATCATTCTATCGAGAATCGAGAGATAATTAGATGAGCCACACTATCAGTGAATATTGTTATTTATTCAAGACAATCCCCACCCCCACCCCACCCCACCCGTATTTTGTCAATACTTGTTTTCATAAAAGTGAATAGATGCAGCTCCTATTGATTGTACTATGATTGTGCGTTTAGCCATAGGGCGCGATTTAGCACTATATTAACAAGGGCTTCTGCACCTGTTACTTATCACATATCTAACTACATGATTGGCACATTAGGTTTGGAGGCAGTAAGAATCCAATAGGTAAACGAAAGCTTACGTCTTTACCCATATCCAGCTGAACCCAGTAATTAGCTAAATATAGTGCGTGTGTGCCATTTTTCAAAGAATTTGACTATGGCACGAGTGACTGTATTTCCGCGTTTTAATACTGTTTAAAGCAACATCATGTGGGCAATCTGAACAAAGTCATGTAGAAGGAAATAGCTGTTGTAGCTTAATATGAAACAACGTGCATGGCAGCAATTAACGATTGATGTAACTGGACGGACCTGAATCAGTCCGATCTCAGCGGGCTGCTAATAATTCAGAGCGAATTCATCATTATTCATCATAAACAACAGTCACTCCCCTGCAATAAGAATAGAAGCGCAATGCTACTAATCAAGTTCAGGTTAATTAATGCGTGCTGCTTGAATATATACGGGCATCGCTAAAGAGCACCGATGTGCAGATAAACATATTAGATCTAAATCAACAGCAATTTTATATGGTTGAAATTAGGTCTGTTAGAACATGATTTAGTGTCATGAGTGTGAGTATTTGTCAAAGACTGAAGAGCGTCTAAAACAAGCGCAATCAGACATTGCACACACTCACCTCCCGTTTTGTCACATTTTAAGTATTTCGAATTTTGCGGGAGTTTTCGGATCACAACAAAACCGTGTCTAGGCTAGGATCACAACCATTCTTCTCTTAAAATTTGATTCAAATCTGACAAGCACTTTCTAAAAAATAAAAGGAAATACACACACTTCACCACATGATACGCATGCACACACGTATAACCTAAACGTATGTCCGACAGCCGCTCACCCGCCCGCCCAACATCTGCCTGCTCGCTTGCCCTCTTGCCCACCTTCCCGCCTGTCCGCTCTCTCAGCCCGCCCACATGTACGCGCGCATTCACACAAGCACGCACACAAGCGCACACAAGCGCGCGTGTACATACACACACATGCACGCACGCAGATATGCGTGTACGTCCAGGTGCGCGAACAGGGGCGCACACTGGGATCACTATTTTCATTGAGATTCCTAATAAACGTATGCAAAATAAAATAATTGCTACGATATAGACTTCCTGGAAGCGACAAAAGTCTATTTAAATTCCTTAGATTGCTTATTATAAACAATCCAGATTGTGGATTGTTTCGAGATGAGATGTTAATATTGCCATCAAGGCGCAGCGTTGTTCAGATGCATACGGTGGTGATGATGATGCTGTACGGTACTCTGCGGCTGTAGTAGTAGAAACATCCTACAGCTGGAATCAGTCCTTCTTCGCTTGTGGCCATTGTGGCCATTGTGTCTTGTCCTCGGTGAAAAAACCATTTGCCCCCACCCCCTCAGGTTCACTCTTGATCAGAGTGTACTGAGTCCTGCTTTCTCGAGGTCGCTTTGCAGCATGAATAAATACATTATACAGAAACGTCCATTTCGGTCGTTATACGTACTGGCTCAATGTAGGTGGAATTCCAAGGCTATGTTGGTGTGTTTTCTGGCATACCTAGCACATGGGCAATGATGGATCAAATTTGCTGGGCGACTTTTACGGACAGCGGCGATGTATTACACATTCTGTATAGGGCATCGTTGGAAATTATGTCAGGCCTTTCGGTGTCCAGTAATGGTGCGGACGTGTTTGCGATGGAAAGCATCAGGTCAGTCGAGAGCTGCCTTTGGAGCTGCAAGCTGTTGCAGTTGTACAGCATCGGTGATGCGCCGGTTATTTTGTACGAACGTAGTTTTTTTTATCAAGGACATCTTTCATCTACGAATTCACAGCTTCAAAAAGGAATGGCCGGTTATGGTTCCCATGACGCAGCGCGCGGCAATGT
Source organism: Chaetoderma sp. LZ-2023a (assembly GCA_034401795.1). Lineage (NCBI taxonomy): Eukaryota > Metazoa > Mollusca > Caudofoveata > Chaetodermatida > Chaetodermatidae > Chaetoderma > Chaetoderma sp. LZ-2023a. The sequence continues at coordinate 23,899 of JAVVLW010002974.1, forward strand.
CAGAAGTACTCCAGGGCAGTGAGGCCACGATTTAGCTTTTCCTCCATATTTTGTTGTCACGAAGTGAATCGTTGTTTCCATACGCTTTGCACTTTGTCAATATGTGTATGTGGGTGAACTAAGGCTGTGCTGTATGGCATATAATGTCAAACCCGTGACGATGTCAATTTTCAAACCGATTTGAACGGTATATCGGTTTTATGGGGTGAGTGGGGCCAAGGAAGGGTACGTACAACTATTGTACGTAATATTTTTTCCGAGAAGCATATAGCAAGTTTTACTCTAAGGGTGTTGTCTAGAACCTTTGACCTAAAATACATGCTCGGGACTTACTTTCTTTATAAGCATCATTAATAAGGTATACAAGTACACATATTGATGCAAGGCATCAATGGTAAATAGCGTGCGCGGAGGTTATTATAATTCTGAGAATAAATCAACTGTTTCATGAAAAAATGAAGTTATATAAAGGCATACAAGCCACTTATGACAAAAATATACGCGGACAATAAACACAAAAGAAGAAATATTTCTTGCAAAAAGATATGGGCAGTATTAGATATGGGCTAGGAAGAATATGGCTAATATTTTTGGTCAGTCCAACAATTTTTCCATCCATCCTTTTTCTCCAGGCCAAACTCCTTAACAGAGAGAGGAACAGACAAAATTAAGAGCAGCCAGTGATGAGAAAATTGCACTACTGCATCAACAGAGCGTAACAGATTAAATTTGGGTCATTAGGTATCAACAACTTGTAAAGATAAAGAAATCAACAGAACTGGCAACCCAGCCAGTAGAAAATCAGCGCACGAAGCAGTACAGACCCTGACACCCATTCAAACATATTAAAGAAAAACTGTAAAGAATATTTTAGACCTAAATCTTGATACCTTCTTAAACAGACGTGAAGAGCTTATTACCCAGAAATATATTGGTGAAATACACACTGCAATGTTAGTGAAATGCACAAAGCAAGTATTTTTTTGATGCAATACAGGACCCCGATCTGTACTAACAGATAACCTTTTCAACAAAGTTAAGTGGTCAGGATAGAACCAATACCGTGAACCTAGTTTTCTCCAACGAAAATGATATAGTAGAA